>JAJJMA010117795.1:32633-55019 GCA_023529015.1 Papaver nudicaule
AATTATAGATACTTTCAACAAAGATTTTGCTAGGTAATTGCTTATGGCTATGTCCATATTAGATTTTTCTCACCCACTATATGACCACTTCATCTACCCAAGGTGATGAAGCAATTAAACTTCTTTTTCACATACAAACTGAAATGATATTTAAGTAGAAGATTAGCTAAGATGGGTTAACTACATTGGATCTCCGCTTGAATGAAAAAAAAACACAAATCTTATGGTGAATGATCCTGTGCAGTAACAACTTCCTCGGTTCCTACTGGCTTACCGGAAACACAACTGAGTTCACCACCACTCAGTTAACTAACGGAACAAATAAAAATTGAGAACGTTGCGGATAGAGAGCAGTACAAAGAAAAATAGTTGTCATACAGATTGAAAGGACATTATTTTTTCGAGAGGAAATCTCATTGTGAGGGAAAGTTATTGTTGTTGGCGACTATGAATTTGTTGTGATGCTTTCTATTCATTGGTAAATCGTGAAGAGAAACATGAGATGATAGATCACAAATTTGTTATTGATCTTTTAGGGTTACGACATATAAAGGTAACCCCTGTGATATAAGGGCTGGCAGTTCGGAACATTCAGGAAGACAAACTAATTCCTTTCTACCGGTTCTTTACAGCCACATGGGAAAGGTATGGCACTGGTTCTAGATGTCCTTAATTAATCATCCTGAACCATGTCTGCGGGCTTGATCCTCTGGTCAACAATCAACTGGCCAACCATGAGACAAGTTGTACCATTGCCACAAGACCAATGAAAACCAGTGTGAAACTGTTTACAAACCAGAAAAATGAAGGTTAGATTGGGTCCTCACCACATTTGTGGGGTCTAGAAAAAATCACAGTCGGCATGCCGACTTTCAGTGTAACCCATGCTGACTTTAGCTTAACCCATGCCGACTATGAAGAGGGCAAGCATCTGTCCTTAAAAAAAAGAGGTAGTGAAATACAGATGTAAAGAACCCTATGTATCCATGATTCCATATACTATTTTTCAGCTTACAATCTCGCCAAGTCCGCTATCAGCATAGTGTCCTTCAGTGGTAAACTAAATTAGACTATCAGAGGTATTGTGTGTTCTTCATCAGGTGATTTAAATTCAACTTGTTGAGCCAAACTTGCATGTTGGGCCAAAATATGCACTCAATTGTTCCCCTTGTTACCACCTATTTCATGTTGAAAAACGGTGCAATCATCATGAAGTAATTAAGAATTTTGGCGATCTTCTGTTCTCCTCTAGATCCCATCCCAAATCAGAGTATATAATAGGTATTACAGCATAGTGGATAAAGCTTGTCATTTCGAACTTCCAGATTTCAGATATTAAGATTAAGATATTAGAGGAAACTAAATGTGAGGTCTTTAAAGGTGATTCATAAAAACAGACATTATTATACAAGTGTTGATGCTATGTATTGCAGAGGACTACTAAGAGGTATTTGGTTATTTTTCTGATGTAACAACGCGAGAAATTTCTTGGCGTTTCATTCTCACTGTTGTGTTTGACCGGTTCCACATCTTCACTTAATGAGAATCTAACTAGCTCATTTTATAATATTCTACGCTAGCAAAGAAGTCACGGTTTGACATGATCCCAAAAAACAAAGCTGTTTTAACAATTGAAACTTGCAAATCGTGTGGCACCAATCAAATCGATTAAAAATGGTGGGAATTCTTTTTGGCAAATAGTTTCCCAAGAAAATTAATGTCATCTGAATTATGAAATTGTAGGAAAGATGCGTTCGTCAGCACTGTACTAAATTAGACTATTTCAGTATCAGATTCAAAGGTATTGTGTGTTTTTCATCAGGTGTTTAAATTCAACTTGTTGACCCAAACTTGCATGTTGGCCAAAAATGTGCACACAATTGTTCCCCTCGTATCCATTTCAGCTTACAATCTCGCCAAATCCGATATTCAGCATATAATGTCCATCAGTGGTGTACTAAATTAGACTATCAGAGGTATATATTGTATGTTCCCACCGTTACCTCCAATTTCATGTTGAAAAGCGGTGCAATAATCAGGAAGTAAGTATGAATATTGACGATCTTCTGTTTACCTCTAGATCCATTTCAAGTCAGAGTATATAATTGGTTAATGGGTTATTACAGCAAAGTGGATCAAGCTTCACATTTCCAACATCAGATATATTAAGATATTAGAGGAAACTAAATGTGAGGTCTTTAAAGGTGGTCCATAAAAACAGACATTATTGCATATGGGTGAATGCCATGTATTGCAAAGGAGTGCCAAGAGTTATCTGGTTATTATTCTGATTTAACAACGTTGAAAACTTCTTGACATTTTCTGGGTTTGACCGGTTCCACAACTACAATAGCAAATAAGTCATGGTTTGGCAGGATCCCAAGAAAACGAAGCTGTTTTAAGTATTGAAACTTGCAAATCGTGTGGCACCAATTAAATCGACTAAAACTGGTGGGGATTCTTTTTGGCATATAGTTTCCCATGAAATTTAATGTCATCTGAATTATGAAATCGCAGGAAAGATGCTATGAAATTCATATTGCAAACACAGTTTGTATATCCTGATTAGATTACTGATCTGATAATGAGACTAATTCAGATCCACTTGACCACATGTACCATGGAGATATGGCAAGTTGAGAGTGTTGGAATTCTTCTATTAGCAAGTTGAGAACATGGCACGAACCACGGAGATCTGTACGGGTGAAGACTGAAGGGTTGTGTAGGTAGTTGATAAGGGGACAAGTTGATCACTTAATGATCTGAATTCTTCACATTGTTTTCATGTAGTCAATATACATACTCCTAGCTAGTCTTCTTAGTGAAAATGCAAAACTCCACTTTCATGTCCATGAGTTGTTATTTTTCTGAAGTTTGATGGTGAAGCTTAGGTGGATCCGGATACTGGCCTCTTGAGGTTAACCGACCTCCAAAAAAATTTCGAGCAAGGTCATGCCTTCACAAACTTCCTATTCCATTTAAGAGTAATTTTTTCTTCTCCACTACTTTCGTCTTTGCAATAGCATCTGAATATGGCCCAAACAAATTGAGTGGTCAGGGAATTGCTTTTGTTATTGCACCTAAAAGAGAACTACCAGGATCTCTAGCAAACCAATTCTTAGGCCTATTCATTGCCACCAACAATGGGAAATCCACAAACCATGTCTTTGCAGTGGAGCTAGATTATGCAGGTAACGTAGAATTCGACACCGTTCTGGGTCCCCATGTCGGAATCAATATCAATAGTCTCAACTCTGTGAATTCTACTGCCCCTGCATATTTCACTGATGGGGAATACAAGCACCTAAATCTTAGTAGCTGGGAACCGATGCAGGTGTGGGTAGACTATGATGGGATAGACAAGCAAATTAGTGTAACATTGGCTCCAATACACGTATCTAAACCAAATGTTTCCCTCTTGTTATGGTCCCAAGATCTCTCAGCTATATTTCTAGATTCCATGTACGTCGTGTTTGCAGCCTCTACTCAAGCTACAAGATCATATAAAAATTTGTTCAAATTTCGTATCAAACTTGTACAATTTACCAATCCAAGTCGCATAAGAGTTATTAAAAAGAACTGGGAAATCTTGTTACAGTTGTTAACATGTAATCGAGACGATTTAGTCATATGTTGAATTGTCTACTGGAGCCAAAGGTTTCAAATCATCAAAGGTGTGGCCTCGGGACTCTTCTATCTCCATGTAGGATGGGAACATGTTGTGAACCACAGAGACATTAAAGCAAGTGATGTTCTATTAGATGCTGAAATGAATGCAAAGGTAGGCGATTTCGGTTATGGTAAGGTTAGAGTTGTTGGTGTGTCAGTGTTCATGAGATCCTTAATTTTTGTTGTTTGTAGTGTTTGAGTTATTAATCGCAGCTTTTCTAAAATCATTTTCTTGATTCATTCTTGTTTTCATAATGTTGTAGTGACTGAATGGAATCCTAACTTCAGTTTGAAACAAATGTGCATTTGGTTTACACGAAGTTTCCATGTTGAAAACCGGTGTAATTATCATGACGTTTTTACAACTACCAAAATAAATTCAAGGGACACGATCAGGACATATCATCATGGAAAATGAAATTGGGAAAAGAGTGTGACAATAATCAAATGATATTTGGCAGGAGCAAAAAAAAAACTATAAGGTTGAACCGATTGAAACTGCAAAATACAGTGCGACCAATTAAACCAACAAAATTGGTGGAACAATAATCATGAAGTAACAAAATTGTAAATTGATGATCTTCTATTCATCGCGAGATCCATCTCAAGTCAGCCTTTATAATTAATGCTATATCTATACAGGAAATGACATAAGTTTTGCAGTGGCCTACAAACAAGGAATATACAGGGGTATCCTAAATAAAATTGAGACATTGGAGCAAACTATGTGACATCATGTGTGATTCAATAAATGTTGCAAGAGATTATAGGAATTGGAGAATTCCCTCAATCTTTACAGTACTGCACAAAATCAGTGACATTATTCCTGAATTAATTGATGATCTTATGTTCATCTCTAGATCCTTTACAAGTCATAATAATTATCTTCCATGGGTTGTTTACAGAATAGTGTATACGTTGTATATTTTCTTACCCAACAAGGAACATTGAATATGAATTCTAAATAGATCGATTTATTGGAGCAAATTATGTGAGATCTTTATTATAACAAAAATATAAATTACTTTTGCGTTTTGGTACAAGTTGTCAAAATCCATCTAACAAAAGTAAAACTTTCCGCAATAATTTTTTCAATTATCCCAGGTACATTTGTAAACTCAAGCACCCACGTTTGAGATAACAGTGTTGCATTGGCAGGGGGAAAACTAATATGTAATTTTAATGAAATAAACCAGTTTTGGCTCAACAATTTGCATTCCTTCGATAATTTCTAGCTAGAAACTATTTGGAAATTTATAATGAAGAAGTTTAAAACTGGATCGAGTCCACATTTTGCAATTGAATGAATCTTTTAGAACTGAATCAGTCCACATTTTGCAACCCCCTCCCAAAAATTGAATACTATGGTGGTGGTGGTTACAATGTTTATTCAATTGGTGGCGCCACATATCTAAGCTACCAACTACTTTAAGAAAACCAATGAAACTAGTCACAGACCAGAAAACAAACGATGGAAACGACAACTCAAATTATATTGCAAATTTAAACTCAGGGGATATTTTAATCTAAAATTTAGATAAGATGGGTTAACTAATCCGAACATTGAATCTTCACAATATATATCCTGTCTAAGTAAAAACTTTCCCACAAAAAACATGGGGATGCTATAGAAGTGAACAACCTATTTACTCACTGAGAGAGGAAGAGCCGATCCACAATTTGTTGTCGACTATCCCAGTTTTTTGAGAGGAAATATCATTGTGAGGAAAGTTGTTGTTGATGATGGCCATGGTAGTTGTGATGTTTTGTATCCATTGATAGATCATGAAGAAGAATATCAGATGAGAGAAATTTGTTGTTGATTTTTAGGGTTTGGACTCTGAGATTAGGGAAAGGAAGATTGAATCTAGGGGACACCCATTCATCTTATAAGAAGTGGAGATCTGCCCTAGGGTTAACTTATGATCGTTGATCTATCTTCACCATTTGATTTAACGGCTCACACATATTTCACTCCTGACCCTGATTGTTGACCGAGGTATCTTCTATAGACGGCTGTGATTCTTTTTGATTCCAAATGAATCAAATTGTGAATCAGATTTGGTTATGAAGAGAAAGAAATGATGCGATTTGAAACGTTCCAAGTGTTTAACCATATCAAGATAAACGGTTTTGCCAACCTCAAAAATGTTTTCATAGTGAAGGTTGATTAATATCATTACAATATTACTTCACACTTTGCGAGAAAATTTCTATTTACAATTACATATTTATTTACTAACAAACATTTGTTCGGCAAACCGTTAGGCGAAATTCAATCACTAAATGGTCGAACTTGTATGGACTGCATCAATATGTAATTGCAATTTTGGATCATTACAACAAAGCGGATCAAGCTTTAAATTTTATTAGGTACATGTTAGATAATTGACATACTGGAGCAAGCTATGTGAGATCTTTATTAGAACAAACATATTGATTTTTGTGTGTTTTGTAGAAGTTGTCAAAATCCCTCCCGAGTAAGTAACAACACCTTTGTAATAGGTTACAAATAACGAAGTTGGCAAACCGTGCAAACCACCTTGGAGAGACTGAATTGAAATGTGTTGTGGAGAGAATTAGAAGATGAGGTCGAATTTCAAAATTCTTAAATTTCTTGCTTGGAGAGACTGGAAATGTGGATGAATAATGTGGATGAATGGTTGAGGTTGATTTTGTTCACATTGGATGATTGCAAAATATTAATCATCAAGTCTTGTAATCTTAAATTTAAAACTAAACTCTATGCAAATTATAGATACTTTCAACAAAGATTTTGCTAGGTAATTGCTTATGGTTAAGTCCATATTAGATTTTTCTCATTCACTATATGACCACTTCATCTACCTAAGGTGATGAAACAATTAAACTTCTTTTTCACATACAAACTGAAATGATATTTAAGTAGAATATTAGCTAAGATGGGTTAACTACATTGGATCTCCGCTTGAATGAAAATAAAAAAACAACAAATCTTATGGTAAATGATCATGTGCAGTAACAACTTCCTCGGTTCCTACTGGCTTACCGGAAACACAACTGAGTTCACCACCACTCAGTTAACTAACGGAACAAATAAAAATGGAGAACGTTGCGGATAGAGAGCAGTACAAAGAAAAATAGTTGTCATACAGATTGAAAGGACATTATTTTTTCGAGAGAAAATCTCATTGTGAGGGAAAGTTATTGTTGTTGGCGACTATGAATTTGTTGTGATGCTTTCTATTCATTGGTAAATCGTGAAGAGAAACATGAGATGATAGATCACAAATTTGTTATTGATCTTCTAGGGTTAGCGTTAAAAAATTTGATTTCGGCTATAACGATGGAGTGGAACAATGAATCTGGGTGGGCAACTTTCCTTCTTATAAGGTGTATAAGGCGGAGAGATCTTTTTGTTTTGGAGTAGGGTTAAATTGTGGTCGTTGATTCGTTTAACCGTTTGATTTAAAGCCCACACATTCACCGTTTGATTTTAGATAGCTGCCATTTTGTTTTGATACATGTGAACGATTTTTAAATTCTTACTGCTTCTTAAGGAGATGACACCATATAAATTGAATTTTGGCCTTGAGATATATTATAAAATATACTTCGAGAATCAAATAGTTAAATATAAATATTTTTAATATTAAACAATAAAATATCGTTTAGTCTTCAATTTGTGAAATTAATGATTTTTTTGTAATAGGTAACCTCCTGATCTTTATCAAGTCATCCTTCGTCTGAAGTTTGCAGTATTGCTAATAAGGCGTACCAATTGATTTGGGAATATACGAATCCATAGAGAGGAATTTGAGAACACGGAGAATATTAAAAAAACTAACCCTGTATAGGAATACATGAAAGTTTGCACTTTACGTATCAAACTGTAATTTGATTAATGATTGGCTTCTCTTAAATATAGCCCATGTTTTTATTAACCATAACTTATATTACTTATAACCCATAGAAAAACCCAGTTTATTAACTATAGCCAAAATCATAACCCATAATTTTTTTACTGAGTTTATGGGGATTCGTGACCAGTTAGATGTGTTCAGTCGAGATATACCCGATTCAATATGTTAACCGTATTAATTTAACCGTTCCCATTATTTCGAAACTGATTTTAAAAAAACAATCCAAAGTTTTCGAAAAAATCACCGAATCGTCCTCCAAAGTTTAATCAAGAAACATATTTTTTCCGATGAACACATCTAGTTCTACATTTTTGTGGCACTTTTTTTTAACCGACATAATATGTGCTGATATGAATTTTTGATTCACATGCTTATGATTTGAAGATCTCAATGTTGTCATAAGACGTGTCTGCTAATGGTCGTAATGATGGCCTATTCCAACTGTTTGGGACTAAAGGCTTGTTATTGCTGTAGTATATACCAACTACTAACCCACGGACAAAATGTGAATTTTATTCACATTTTGTTCACCATTTTTTAATATAGTAGTAGATTTTTATTCACCATTTTTTTTTTTTTTTTTTTTTTGCTGTTTAACAACCTTGAAAATTTTAACTCTGTTATTCCTCTCAAAATGGCCCTTGCCGAAATGGTATACCCTAGTGTCTATTTAAAAAAAAAAAAAGTCATAGCGCAAGTCCCATAATAGTGGAGCCATTACCGGCATAATTGCCAATTCGTTGGCTCCATTAGACTTCCCATAACAATTTCGTCATACCCTAAACACCGATTTTTATTTTGTCTATTTCTATACTGTTATCTTGTGTTTTTAGCATCCACGTTTAGGGTTTGTGTTTTAATCTACAATTTTGTATCAAAATTCAGAAAGATTTAGTCTTTATATTCTTTTCTTGCAAGTTATCGTGGGGTTTTCTCACAAGAAAACATGAAGTTTCTATTATACGGAGTATTTCATATGTCGTTTGAAAAAGTTTTAGGGATTTGGGGTTTTTGTTAAATCTTGTGTATCCCAGGAATACAACATAGACAGGGCCGTCTCTGACATTTTGATGACCCTGTGCAAAAGATTTTTTATGCGAAAGAAAAATCACTAGCGTAGAAATTATAGA
This sequence comes from Papaver nudicaule, assembly GCA_023529015.1. NCBI lineage: Eukaryota > Viridiplantae > Streptophyta > Magnoliopsida > Ranunculales > Papaveraceae > Papaver > Papaver nudicaule. The sequence continues at coordinate 41,335 of JAJJMA010117795.1, forward strand.
TTTTCGTAGTGGAATCTATTTTAGAATACTGAAATAAGTGAGTTTACGCCGATTATATAGTTTTGGGTTATCTTTAAAAAGTGAATTTACTCAAGACTAATTCTGCACACATGCAATATTAGTTGCAGCTGGGTCCAGAAGTGTATGGTAGTTACTACGAACAAATTAAGAGTATAGCAAGGCAAGGTCTCTCTTGATCTTGTCATTTGGAATAGTAGAACAAAAAGATGTCAGATTACAGTGGCATCATCACAACCGTTTTTATTTCACTAAACCTCTTACTAATATAATTGACCAAACCATGAATGGTCCAAAGCTAAATGCAAAGAAATAAACATGTCCATCTATTGATTAGTAAGTAGTATCACTACTACCACACTATGGTTACCTAACTGATTAGTACTCAAGTATTTACATACAAAGAATACAACAAGATAATTAAGGGAAACTGCTGTGCTTTTATTAGATACTCCATCTCTCACAAAACTTATCAAACGCCACGTATATAGGCTGTAGAAGTAGAACAGGCTATTTAGACACGTCGTAACTAACATTCGTGTAATTAATACGACGTGCATGATCACATAATTACCTAGTATAAGATAAGCATATCAAAAGTAAAAATGGTTTGTCGTTTCCGAAGTCTAAGGAGGTGAATCAGACACCTTAATTTTAGAACGCAACAACCCATAAGTATTTGGCCTTTTCCCGCCCTGTGCTGGAGCACAGGGAGCCACCCTTCAGAGCCGGGCCTGAACATAGATGCTTATTATAGCAGAGCTATTGTAAAAAGTAATATAGGAGGAAGGTGCAATATCAATTAAGCATCCTGAATTGAAATTGGAGCTTTCTATACCTATATTTTACGATAGCTCGGCGTTGATTTGGTTGTTTTCCATTATTAGTACTTTGTTCAAATTCAAATGGCAATGTTGTATGTGCATGATTGTGAACACACCTGCTAACATAATTGGAAACGTCTCCCGTTCTCATTTTTGGTCTGATTATTGTATCAGGATTCATGATTCTTGTGGTATCTTTTGAAGTAATATCAGTTTTAGCAGCTCTGACCTTCTTGTTTTGTTGAGTGATATAGAGGCGTTATATGGTGACCATCTTGCTGTGCCACAGGAGACTGCATTTGAGGAATCCAGGGTGGATAGGGTGACAGGAGGAATGGCAGCTAAATTAAAAGCTGCTGTGTGCAGAGCTGTTGCAGGCATCCTTGTCAATATTACCAGGTATGCCATCATTTATTGCTTTGGTTGTGAATTCAATTTCATTAATAAATCGTTTCTGTCCTGTTAAATTATCATCGTGAAAGCAATGAGCATTAAAACTGGTGTGATACATTCCCCTGGTTCTTCGAAAGATTGTGATAACCTTAAAACTCCATCCCAACACATAGTGACTACTTGCTAACGAACCAGTAGATGAAGAAAAACCAACATGCATAGAGTCTTTAAACACCAAAGAGAGATCTCCTTCATAGGACAGTATTGCCTTAGATGGTTTCTTAGTAAAAGTTGACACCGTCACACTCAAAAGCTCTGACCTTCTTGTTTTGTTAGTGGTAATCAATCCAAACTTAAATGGTATCCCCATCCGTGAATGCCAAGTTAGTGGTAGATAATAATAGCAGCTCTGACCTTCTTGTTTTGTTGAGTGATAATAATAAATCGTATATCCTGTTCAATTCAGATGAATTTATCTTTGAAATGTGAGGCTTGAGTGGATTTAGTCATTATAAATCGTTTCTGTCCTGTTAGTTATTCATTTCCTTGCTTTACAATAAATCATTCGAACATTATATATTTGGTATGACTAAATATATTTGTCAATCTTTGTAGAAAGAATATACAATCAACCATGCGATCTGCATGGGAGGATTGATTAGGTATACATCTAGATGGGTAGGATTCATATATTTCTTCTTCCTTGAACCATTTTTGATGCACTTCTGTATAGATTAAGAAAATGGGGAACACTTAAATGGGGGTGTTTTGAAGTTAAAGACGTCTTTGAACTAGCCAGTGGTTGTTCAGCTTTAGGTAAGGTCTCTAAAACTAGTCTTTCTCCGGCATTTGTTCCTTTGTCCTTTGTTGGCAGCTTGGCGCTTCGAAACGTATATAGTCATACATTATACCTTGAAATGGACCTTCACCTCTAACTTGTGCAAGAAAAATGGTATTTTCGCCATCTTTGAGCCAATCACTCTTTACATCAACATTAAACAACAAATACAAGCCATGAATTCCATGTCTGGCAATGGCATTATCCTTGTACATTCCTCCAGTTGTGAAATGAGGAATTTCTGCACTCTGGTTGTTGAACCGAATCTACTCAACGCAGAAAATAAACAGCCTATTATTAGCCCAACCAGACAAGATTGAAACTCATAGAGAAGAACAAACTTGAATGAAGAATAGTTCGCGTATACCTGCAATTCTGCTCCAGTTGTGGATGCAAGTGCTACTCGCAACTTATAAGTCGTGCCCTGATCAACACTATCAAGGCTGAATCTAATCTGCCATGTTGTAGAGTTATATCCATTATCTCCCAACTTCCTGTTGTATAAGTAAATTTCATTTTGCTTTTAGTATCGATCTCCAAAATATGAGCTGTGAATCTTGGACTGGTTAAGACTCATTTGGACTTGAATAATGCAGTAAAAGATACAAAATGAACCCATACCGAGTAACCTGCGCGTAGAACCAATCTTTCTGGTAAGTGCTACTGTTTACTGTAAAAACAAGGTCTGTTGTAGGATATAAAACACTATACTGCTCCCACAATCCATATTGTCTAAACCTGTACAAATCAAGTCAAGAAACAGAAACAGAAAAAAGTTAATTAAGATTCATTTTCTGATTTCTTGTGTGGTCATATCTTTGTATGTTCTACGAGGATAAGACATCCTAACCTGTCTTGCGTCAAGTAAAGTGGATTAATATATTTAGGGTAAACATCTGGGATGAAAAACTCGGCTGCGGTTCTGTCAGGAATACCTATCTCCCACAATGTAGTACCATTTCTTGGAGGCTCATATACAAGGTCCTCCTCCAGTTCAATGGAATCTCCTGATTCAATTACAAATGAATGAATATAAGTAAAGCAGTGCAGAACTGAAGCAATTCAGAAAAGAGAATTTGTCGTATATATATACCTGCTTTAACTGTAATGAGATTGCCATACTTGTAATCTCCTACGAAACCTGGAACCCATGCATATAGATTGTAATCTCCAGAATGTACATTCTTAATTGCGAATGAACCATCAGGACCAGCTCTAGTCCAAAACTGATACCCCTGAACAACAGAAAGAAGATCAGTTTCTTTGTGTTGAAATTCCAAATTAGACAGTGATATATTAAAGGAGTACATGAACATGTACTGCTATGAACCAATTGATGGGTATAGACCTTGCACTCCCTCTGCCAGGACCCAACTTCTCCTGGTAAAGCCAACCCAACGTAAGCATCTACTGCAGGTATATCTTCCATGCTTACAAACCTGGAAAATATATAGAAGAGTTAATTTATACATAATGATTCTAAGCATATCCTTTACTTGCAAAAAAAAAAAAAAACAATTTCTCTTATCTATTTTCAGATAAAAAATAATACCTATCGCGGACAAGTAATCTTCCATTCACTGAGCCTCTTTGATCAGATTTAGGATAGTCGGCAGATGCTAGGAAATTATACGGCCAGTTTTGGGCTTCTTGTTGCAGCTGAAAAGAGAGGAAAATGTAAATTTTATTTCTAAATTGAGTTGGAGGGGAAATGTCTTGACGTAAATCAGTTTCGATTCAATCTCAAAAGCAATCTCAACCTGTTCACTGGCGTCGTCCCACAATCCACTTTCATTTGTACCCGGTGGAGCTGTATTAAGATATAGGAAAACCGGACCATAAACTTTTTTCCAAGGTTCTCCATTTCCAAATATGGGTATTCCATCCTGACCCATATAGTGGGAACTAAGAAACACCTGGTGATGAGTACACAGATGTGATGAGGAGTAAGTATTGCAGTCGATTCTATATTCTATCATAGGATTGGCATTGGAAACATGGTCTATATAGATAGATTGTTGATAGTATCTAGCTTAGAACTTACAGTGAGAGATGTAGGACCAACATGTGAGGTGAGGTCCTGCTTTAGAGGACCACCAGCTCGATATTCATCGCTTGCTGTGATATGCCAAAAACCTACTAGAGGGTCAGAGCTAACCCACCCGTGAACCTTTATGTCTTCATTATTCTTTGCATACATGTACTTGTCATCCACCTGCACATTTACACAAGCTTAAAACTTTGCGTAACGACTTCATTACTATAAACCCAAACAAGATTAAATTCAAGCAATTCGTTGAGTGTTACTTGGCCTTTAAGTTCGGGTTCAACAGGGTCTACAAGGAGAGAGGCTTCTTTGAATTGCAGTAATTTGCCTCTTGGTGGAACACGATCCTCTGGCAGTGGCATTCGCCTTTGTCGTGTCTTGCTTATCGCTGCATATTGAAACCTTAATAATCCGTATATCCCCACCACGCCACAACAAAAGAAAAGTTAGGAATTTAGGTTTGTCCATCCTGCAATTCTTGGTAAACCAATACGAGCAAGCTAGTTTTCTTACTTGTCTTTTCGAAGCTTAAAGGCGACCCGAGTTCTATTGAGATTAAAATCTGGCCATCCACTTAGGTGCTCATAGACGCCATATGTATAGAACCCTGCTGAACCGTTTAACATCACATATCTGCAAGTTGTAAAAAGGTATTTTACCATTCATATTTCAAATATCTCCACTGGTAGTATTGAGCACCCCAAAAAAGTTGTTAATACCTTATATCAAAGTTTAGGGGAACACCATTGTCTGATAGATTTGACGACGTTGATGAAGAATTCCATGTTCTTGTGAAGGATATTTCAACTTGAGTTTCATTTTGAACTATCACCTTAAAACTAGTTCCTTCAATCCTGCAAAATTCATTGTCTTTTCATAAACTCAAATGTTTTACTACTTTTTCTGCTTTGACTGACAATGTCCTTAAACTCATTTTCTGTTTCACTTACACAAATTGTGATCCTTTGTTTCCCCTTTGGGTCCAGTACAGATCCCAGTACCTATAATTCGATCCATCAATTCAGGAATAAGTGTCACGGTCAAAGTGAAAGCCTGAAACAGATACGTAATATAGTTGATCAATAAGCCAGAATATGTACCCTCTATTATGTTCTTCATTGAGAATTTCGAGCAAGTTATCGATGCCATTATACTGAACTCCAGTGACTAATCCTGAAGGATTTGAAATATTCACTTGAACTAACCCATTATCCATCACCACCTTCAACAAATTTATTAAAGAACTCTTAGAAAACCATGGGCATATTAGAGTCATTCACTTTCTATTTATTTTGTTAGAAAATTGTCTTGTTTGCTTCCAGCTGCTGGTGCTGATTTACTGTTTCACCCAAAACTCCTTCATGAAAATTTAGTAGTTCCTACTTCTACTCCTACCTCAAAAAACATCGTTTTCCAAATCTTCTACTAACACTGCATATACTAGTGCATTTGTTTTTATAGAAAAGTTCGGCAGTAGTTACAATTCCATTGGTAAAAACCGATGTCTACAGCCGGAAAATGAAAAATAGATGGCCTAAGGTAACCATAACCATATTGGACATTCAAGTACCATTCAGCGTAATGTGTACGTAAAAGTTTGCTCTCACTGCTGCCAGTGCCAGGAGAACTGTTCATCGCCTTGGACAGGTTGCTGTTCTTGGTTCTAAGAGAGACAAAGCTTGGGTTATTTGGGTCAGTATTTGATACCTTTTGTTTATAAGTCTTGGATTTACTTTTGGTCTACGTTGAAGTTATGACCCACAATTCATATGTTCCAAACAAACTGATTCTAATTGATGTTTTTGTGTTTTTCTATATAAATTCATTAGAGCTTTATTAGGACATAGCTGATACGTACTCTTGGCTTTGGACTATCGTTAGATTATTATTAAAGTGATGTGGTTCGGGTCTCAGAATGGATGGGTCGGTTATGGTTAAACCCGCTTTTAAAATTGGTCTATTATACCCATTTTACAGGTAAAATATCTGTTTTGTTTTTGTGTTTCAATGGAGTTTTGAAAGAATTTAAACATGGAATGTGTTTGTTTGGATGTATTTAACTGAAATTGTCGATGAAATCAGTATAAAATGTTGTGAAAACCATGGGCATATTTCTAAACATTGAGTGAGCTAGAAAACTCTTTTATTTTCTCTTGTATGGTAAGAGAAAATAAAACATAAAATGTAAAATTTTTACTTACTTGATTATCTTGTACATACAATTGTACACCGTCTTTAAGATCGCCGCCCAAAGCATATGTGATTAGAATCAACAACAACAAGTAACGTAACTTGCAATTACAAGAAGTTCCCACAAAGGACATCGTTGCTGCAGCAATGAATACATTGAGTCTTGTTGATCAAAGAAAAGGATAAAAACAATCAACCTTGAAGATTATTATAAATTAATGTTTGCACATAGATGTTTGCTAAGATATATTATAGATGAATCTTTGAAGACACCGATATAGCCGAGAAACCTTGAAGATTATAAATTATTGGAAAGCAATATTAAACACAAAGATCACCGATAAAATTGAGCTTTTATTAGTGGCTGAATCTCAGAATCATACCTGATAATGATGATGATATAGCTTGTAATTGTTGCTCTTTAATCTGAACTACAAACTGATTCAAAGTACAAACCATAAAACTTAATTACTGCAACAGAAGCTATATCTACAGAAATCAAGATTTCTCGGCTGATGTGGGACTACTCTAACAACTAGTTTCGGCTCAAGATTTCCGGTTAAGTTCTACCTTGGATTCAATGTACGTACAGGACCACTTTGCAGTAGGTTGGTCCGTGACTAAATGAAAGAGACAGAGGGAATTTGTTTGATGGAAAGAGTTAAGTAAAAGAGAAGTAGAAGTTGGGTGAAAGTTAGAAGAGGAGGATCTTTGTGAATGAAGAGACGTAAGGATCAAGGGTGAAAAGATCTTTTTCACCTTTCCATAAACGTAAGATAAGGTTTAGTGAAATGTTGTTCTTAGAATACTTATGTTGATGCTTACACTTCACCTACACCATCATGACACATATACCACAATCAAAATTAAGAACGTACGTTCTTCTTCTTCATACAGATTCATATACATGTACATGGTCCCCTGATTGGACTCTTCTACTAATCTAAATTACATAAACTTAATTAGTTATCAGTAATGCTTACATACATACCTCTTTGATAATTGTCTGATGAGTTGGAAAAAATGTTGAATTGCGTAAACACGGTGGACACTATGTTCTTTGAAGTATTATGATCCGAAAGCGAGAGATATTTGAGTTTTGTTGAGAGATTTGTTGCAGTGTGTATTTAACATGGTTTCTATTACAACCACCCAATCTTGAGTGAATCTTATCTTTCCTCTAAAAGAAGGTAAGTACATTTAAATCCATTTTTACTTCAATATAGTCTTCTTCCCTTCTATAACCTATCTTATAAGTTAATGAATTTGCAAATGTTATAAATTAGGAAATATATATTGCCATTTCATTTTCCTTTTCAAAATAAATACATTTGTAAATTCAATGTATATACACAAATGCACCTTGAATTTCCTTTGTTTTAATTTCGAAATTAATGCTCATTATGGCATTCAAGAATAAAAACCATAAAAGGATTATAATGTTCATGATGTGCTAGAAATGGATATAATGTCTCCAACTCATTCTTTAGTATCTTTCTTTGTCAGTTTATACATTATTCATGCACTTTTGTAGTTCACACCAGATTTCGCCGGGATGATCTTATTGGAACTTGTAAGGCATGCCACATATATACAAGGAAAGTTAAAACTTTAATTTGTTTCTATTACCACAAACAAATAGTTTTATCAGTGTAGTGAAGCAATGCTGTATTTTTCTCTTTAATTTTTTTTGTATGCTTCGTTACTATGGAATTTGAATTTTGGATGAGTTAGACGAATTTTGTCTCTATTCTTTTCTTCCTTTGATCAGGTCATTTTTTTCAGGGACGGCTCATGTGAGGGCTAAGCCTGGCTTTAGCCCGGCTAGCCCTCCAAGTCCACAAGCCTAATTTTTGCTATTTTCCCCTTTTTCATTCAAGTTTGGGTTGTAACAAAGATATTAGCCCAGCTCAAGAAAACCCCCTAGGTCCGTCCCTGATTTTTTTCTTGATCTGGGAAAACATTAATTGAAAAAGAAAAATTTAATGAGGTGCAGACCGAATGAATAAAACCGCATAAAAAAAAGGAGCCAAAAATGAAAACATACCATCAGGCCGACCATGAAAGTTTGATGCCCCAAAGTAGAGCTCCGAAATGGTGCCCTGTATGTGATCATACAGCGTTTTAAACACATCTTACAACGTGCAATATAAGATGATAATGGAATTTCTATTCTCAAAAAAAAAAAAAAAAAACCAAAAATTGTCATTGGAGTCAACATTTTATAGCAATGTGTAGAGGTGTAAAGTGTGCCATGCCAGCATGTTAATGGCACAGCACAGCACGCTAAAATTTGGGCACAGCACAGCACGGCACGCGACAAAGCACAGCACAGGCACAGCACGCTAGCTTAGTGTGCTGTGCCGTGCTTGACTAATCGGCAGCACGGCACAGCACAACACGCGATAAAGCACAGCACAGCACGCGATAAAGCACAGCACAGCACAACACGTGGCACGGCTAAGCACGGCACAGCACGTGTAAAGCACAGCACAGTGCTAATTCTCCTATCAGCTAGAAATTGCCATTTGAAGTGTCGACCAATCAAACCAACCAAAATTGCTGGTCGTGCAATTTCATTGTAGTCACCTAATTGCATAAATGCTAAAATGAGTATTTGTATTAGTCTTTTTGTTGAATTTAACCACTTCTACGAGTTTATATTTTTTATTTCTGACTTATTTTTCGTGTGGCTGCTTATTCCATGTTGAAAAACGGTGCAATAGTCATGAAGGTGCAAAAACGTGTAATACGTAGTTGATGATCTTCCTTTCATGTCTAGATTTCATCCCAATTCAAAATATATAAAGGCTCCAGTAAAATGGAGGATGATGTTTTGTGTGCGAGCCAGCATGTTGTGTATTCAGTTTCATGAATTTAATATCACCACAAACAATTGTGGAATTTCTTAAATATTTTGAGATATTTGAGTAAACTAAATGGGAAATCTATACTAGTGAGCATTCCTGTATCGTTACCTGTGGGTGATAATAGTAGTCTTCGGTTAAGTGAATAAACTACTAGATGGCCCAACTGAGTTCTCGCTAAAATACTAGATCTGGAAAGAATATACAAAACAATAAGGTACTATACAAATACAACAAAAGTGTGCAAAATTGTACAGTGTTTATTTGTGGAAAACACACAAATATTTAGAGTAATTTATGCCATGCTCTCTTTTTATGATTTTATGAAAACATATTCTATATATAACACAAGTTTTTTCCAATTTGTCAATTTTGTCAATTATGATTTGAAAAAATGGCAACATATAAAAGACAAGCTAAATTGAACTTAGCAGCTACTTGAGAACATGGCATGATCTAAGGAGTGCATTAGTGTACGGGTAGAGGTGTATGGGGTGTGTCCGTAGTTGTTGAGGCAAAAGTAATGGTCGAACAAACAATGAGGTAAGATGTGATTGGAGTATACCTAGATCAAGTGTTACCTTCAGATGCTCAAACAGACGGTCGTTTTCATTTGAAGATGCTCTGAATTCTTCAAATTGTTATCTTCTTATAGAGTTTTCCAGATTCGGCACATTCGGTGATCATATATGCTGCAATGGATTTAAAGACCATTTACTGAGGTTCGATGGTGAAGCTTAAGCGGATCCAGATACTGGCCTCTTGAGGTGACCTCCAAAAAAATTCGAGCAAGGTCATGCCTCCTACTCTCTTCCTTTTCTATTAAAGTAACTTTTTTCTTCTCTACTACTTAGGTATGTGCAGTAGAATATGAAAATGGCCCCAACAGATTGAGTGGTCATGGAATGGCTTTAGTTATTGCACCTAAAAGAGAGCTACCTGGAGCTCTAGGCAACCGATTCCTAGGCTTAATCAATGCCAGCAATAGGAAATCCACAAACCATGTCTTTGAGGTGGAGCTAGATAATGCCAGAAACGTAAAATTCGACACTGTTTTCGGTCCCCATGTTGGAACTGATATCAATAGTCTGAATTCTGTTAAGTCTACTTCCCCTGCGTATTTCAGTGACGGGGAATACAAGCCTCTAAATCTTAGTAGCTGGGAACCAATGCAGTTGTGGGTATGACTATAATGGGATAGTTTCTATGAAGGATGGGAACAAGTTGTAATCCACAGAGTCCAATTTCCCACGCATCCTTTCTGCAGTGTCAATATTTGCATTTGTTTGGTTAGTTTTTACTTTTCAGTATCGGACAGTTATAAACTTGTCCCACTTTTTAGTTGTCACTGTAACACTATCTGCCTGTTAAGAATCTCGTGCACTGAAATAATCCTATTTTGGCTAAACAATTTGCATTCCTTGGATAATTTGAACTACACGAAATTGTAATGAAATAAGCCACTTTTGGCCCGAACAGTTTTCATTTCCTTGGATAATTTCTAGCTAGAAGCAATTTGAAAATTGATAAAGAAACGCTTATAATGAACCGCCCGGTTGCACTTCATTTTGCTATTTGGAACTGCCTTTGGGGTTATTTGGTTAGTCTCATTTTTCTCACACATTATGAACACTTCATCTACTAGTACATTATGACTCTCACTGTTTTGTTTGCAAATAAGTTGCCGATCTTTTTGTCTTGCTCAAAGTGATAGAACTGTGGTCGTCACAAACCACTTTTGGCTCAACAATATGCATTCCCTGGAGAATTTCAAACCAGAAGAAGCTATTTGAAAATCAATAGCCAAGAAGCTTATATCTAATAATGGAAAATCCACAAAATTTTAAATGAAGCTATTGGAGCTAAATTGAATCCAATATTTGCAACCCCCCCTTTGCTCCTCAATTAAATCCAATGGCTGTAGCTACAATGAACATACCACCCAATTGGTGATGACACTCTCATTCTGTTCATACTCATACAAGGTAGTGGTTACAATACATGAAAGCTAAAAGAAAAAACCAAACTATTTACAGAACAAAAATTGAATTAGTCTTAAATGATTAACCTTCTTTTCCACATAAATTTAAGTAGAAGATTAGCTAAGATGGGTTAACTAATACAAACATTAGATCTTCACTTATTGGAAAAAAGATCCTGTAATAAAACTCCTTGATTCCAGGCTTAGAAGAAGCGAAACCTAACCCCAAACTCTTTGAAGCAAGAGATTCGCCATGATGGAGAAATCAAATATTTACTCCATCAGACAAATCCGACCGAGAACATAATAAAGAAAATTGGTGGAATTTGATAACTTGATCATCTTAGTTTTTCGAGAGGAAATATCATTATGAGGGAAAGTTGTTGCGGTTGACAGCCACGAATTTGTTGTGATGTTTTGTATCCATTGACGGATCATGAAGAATAACATGAGATGAGAGAGATCTAGTGTTGACTGCTTAGTGTTAGGGTTTCGATTTTTGTTTTCGTCTACGCAGATGGATGAGGGGAGACGAAAAATGAATCTGGGACAAGAAAACTATTCTTTTTATAAAGTGCACAGATCTGCCCTAGGGGCTAGGGTTATGTTTTGACCGTTGATTTGTCTTCACGGCTTACACATCCATAAATAGTGACCGGAATATCTGGATAGATGGCTGCGATTTCGTTTTGATATATGTGGACGGTCTACTTAAGGAGATGGCACCGTATAAATTGAATTTTTTTGGTTCACGTTTTCCGCTTTGGTGCATTCTTACTTGAAGTTGGTTGTTGCGGGTTGCCGTATAGTTACAAAAATCAAAAACGAAAGAAGGTGTTATCTTGGTTAATTGCCCATTCAACTCCACCAAACATGGTGCGATTATACAAATAATGGATATGAACTTGAAGAGATGGAATTGGTATCGTATTGAAATTGGGATTATCATTTTCACATAATGACCCAAAGGCTAGGCCAACCATGAGACAAATTGGAGAGTGATGGCTAAAAATAGGAGTAAGGACGGCTGAGCTCAGCAGTGAAGTGAAAAGATTAATGTTTCAACGGAGTTCAGTTCTTGGTTGGTCGACTCCTATCATTTAGGATGTATCAATTGGAGGCGGTGTTGGAAACAATATTTTCTTCACCCTATCGTGTGTCACTTCATATTGATAGGATAGTGGGCACATTACCATGTATGTTCAAAAATTGCGCCATAAGAAGAAAATCAATGATTTAGAGACCAGAAAACAAGCCATTGATGCGAATGGGTTAACTTAAATTACATGATTACTACTTATTTCATATACAAACTAATGGACATTTAATTTGAAGACTAGTTAAGATTAAATCAACTAATACAAACTTTAGATCATCACTTGAATGAAATAATAAAACCCAGATCTTATACTGCGACCCAAAGGCTGGACCAACCATGAGACAAGTTGTTCAGTACTTGGAAAAAAAAATGCACCATTGTTAATCTTGCTAACAATGTGCATTTTTGCCAGTATCTGTCATTTAGGGTAGGTCTGTCTGCGATTCGGAACATGTTAAGTCATTTCATGATGCTGGTCTTTCTACATGTTTTTTTTTTTGACGGAAAAGGGCAAAATTAGATTAAAAAGAAGTCACGGGAAGTGACAAAATTACAAACTAGCTATTGACTACAAACCAATCAAGAGCCAATATACACCAAATCAGGGACAATTAACAACAGCGTCCCAATTACATATTAAAGTCGATAGAGAATAACCACTAAAGAGAGTAGTATGACGCGACCAATTGAACATAGTGCATTTTACCGCCACAATGAGCTGATTACAATGTCTGCGCTTGTTTGAGTAGCATCTGATGTTTCTCTCTTGCCATATAATCCACCAAACAGCGAAAGGTAACATCGCCCAGATTTTCCGCTTCCTAGTCTTTGGTTTAACAGGACCCCATTGCCATAACACGGACTTCACATTGTCAGGAAATACCCAGTGGAGGCCAAAACTTGTTATGAAATAATTCCATATGCGAGAAGTTGGAGTGGAAACTAATGCTCACTTCTACATATTTTAAAATTGCTGTTGTTCGGTATCAATGATTCAATTCATACAAGTTCCAAATTTTGTTCAAGTTCTCTGTTAAATTTGCACAGATTATCAATCCAAGTCGCATATGAGTGAAAACTGGAAAAATCTTGTAATAGTTGTTAATAAGTAATCAAAACAATTAGTTCAAGTTGAATTGTGTATTCTCGACTGTGTTTGAATCAAAATATTGGGTAGTTGGCGTAAAGGAGAACTCCTTCTGGTCTATGACTTCATGCCTAATGGAAGTCTAGACAAGTTTAACTTTTGTTCACCAAATACATTGTCTCCACCAGTTCCTAACTATAGCCAAAAGATTTCAAATCATCAAAGGTGGGAGTTGTATGCAGTCGACTAAAAAGGAAACAGATCTTTAATTTGTAGATTGAGGAACACCACAAAGTTCTGAATTAAGCTATTGGAGCCTAATTGAATCCAATTTTCGCAAC
>JAJJMA010117795.1:60019-78682 GCA_023529015.1 Papaver nudicaule
ACATGTATGTTCGTAGATTTTAAATTAACCAAGAGACGCGGCTATTCTTCACAGAAAGACGTTTCTTCCAGGATCTTTTGAGATCAAACGGCCTGCTAAAGCAGCATAGAGCATTCCACATGGCACCGTAGAATTCAGAAAATATAAGGAGGAACGTGGTGCCGACACATCAACAAACATTGTTCTCCTTTATATATTAAGTATAGATTCGGTTATTCTCCTTTTCTCATCAATAATTATGAAGGCGATAATAAGGTAATCCACCCTTAGTTTGTTCTTCTAACATACTCAAAGTGAATGAAGGATTCAAAAAGGAAACAAATCTTCTGTAGACATGGTTGTCACAAGCTATTTGGATAATTTCTTATTTGCAGAAGAAGCTATTTGGAAATTGATATTGAAAGAAGCTTATTGAATTATGCACTGGATTCACAAAAGCTTATTGAATAAAGCTACGAAAGCTGAATTTGAATACACAAAAATTTGAATGAAACTACTTAGAAACCAGGAAAGAAGACATTGATGCAATTGATAAATTAGTCTTAAATAGAAGATTTGCTAAGACGGATTTACTAATACAAACATTGGATCTTCACTTGAATGAAAATATAAAAAACTAGATCTTATGGTGAAAGATCATGTCGAGTAAAAATTTCTTCGATTCCTCCTAGCTTTACAACAATCCAACCAAAAAGAACCCAACTATCTGATAGGGGAGTTCACCACCATTCAAACGAACAACCTTCTTCCATGGTCAGGTTCTATAAGGAAGATAAATCAGAGGTAGAACAAAAGAAATAAAAATGATAATGCATGCTATCCAAAGGATCTTAGTTTCTTGAGAGGAAATATCATTGTGAGAGGAAGTTTTTGTTGTTAACGTCTATGGATTTGTTGTGATGTTCTGTATCCATTGAAACTAGCAATCTACTCCGTGCAACAAAGCCATTATAGAATAGAACAAAGAAAACAGTGGTGGAAATAGCAGGCGAATCTTAGTTTTTTGAGAGAAAATATCATTGTGAGGGAAAGTTGTTGTGGATAGCCATGGATTCCTGGTGATGCTTTGTGTCAATCGACGGATCATGAAGAAGAACACGAGATTAAATAAATTTGTTGTTGTATTTTCAGGGTTTGGATATTGCTTTCGGCTGCACAGATATGAGGAGAGGCAAGAGATTTTATGGTCGGCAACTTTTCTTATAAGGCGTAGAGAATAGAGATGTGCACGGTTAAAAGTAGGGTTAAATTGTGATCGTTGATTGCTTTCAAAATTTGATTTAACGGCTCTCCCATATTTTACGCCTAACCGTTATTGGTAAAATGCCTATGGTTGTGGCTCCATTAGTTGATTGGTTAATCTCATATTTCTTACCAACTCTTGCCACTTCATCTACTGAAGATGACAGTAAGATTTCCGCTCACTACATACAATAGACATTATCAGTTTGTTCTTTTGACATACTCAAAATTAAAGAACTAAAAGGAAACAGATTTTTCGTAGACATGGTTGAAAATTGATAACGAAGAAGCTTGCTGAATAATTGCTAAAGGATTAGAGTGAGGAACTCCACAAAAAATTTAACTTAAGCTATTAGAGTTCAATGGAATACACAAAAATTTGAATGAAGCTTTAAAAAAACTATTTAGAGACCAGGAAACAAGCCATTGATGCAAATGTTAAATTAAATTATGATTATTACTCGTTAACCTGCTCTTTTACGTACAATCGGAAAGGACGTACTATTATAATTTCTTGATTCCTCGCTTACAACCAATCAATACACCTAACCCAACTGTTTCAAAGAATACTTGCCACCACTTGGTGATTCCTCAGACTAGTAGAGGACGGAATGCCATGGAGAAACCAACTATTTAGTCCATTTGGCAAAGCCGATCTTAAACTAACTCGTGGAATTTGACGCCCATAAGATCTTAATTTTTCGAGAGGAAATATATATGATTACGAGGGGAAGTTATTGTTGTTCACAGCCATGAAATTGTTGTCATGTTTTTTTTATGCATGGAGGGATCATGAAGAAGAGAGACATCCGGGTGTTGATCTTTTAGGATTAGGGTTTGGATTTTGGTTTTTGGGTGCACAATGAATCTGGGTGGGCAACATTTCTTCTTATAAGGCGTAGATGTCGGCCCCTTTAAGAGTAGGGTTAATTGAGATCGTTGATTTCTTTCACCATTTGATTGAACGGCTGACTCATATTCTAGCCTTAACTCTAAACTCTGACCGAAACATTTACCATAGACGGCTGTGATTCTTTTTTATACACGTCGAAGGTTTGATGTTTGGGTTCTTTGTTCAGGTGATTGTTGGATTTTAATGAGACAATTGACCGTAGTAAAGGAAGGGCACCGAATTCCGGCTCATGTTAAAAGCAGTTAACATTTTTGGCTCTAAATCATGCATCTTGGTTCTTCTTTCTTCCCGAAGCACAGTACTATTTTGCTAATCAAGTTAGCAAGAGGCAAATTTCGAGCATCCAATGCTAATCTAATTGTGTGGCTACCTATTCCATTTTAAAAAAAAAAGTGCAATAATCATGAGTTGAAATGCGTTGCGGATATTCTTGTGTTTATATCTAGATCCATCCAATTCAGAATAAATGATAAGCTAACTATATTATTGCAAAGTGATCAACCACTTGCGGATAAAAGATGATGTTTTGTGCAAATGCGTTGTTTGATTAGGTTTGTAAAGACGACATATTGCCTGGAGACATTCATAGAGTGTTTTAAGTATATTGAGATATTGGAGAAATCAAAATCGGGCATGTTTATTATGGGGCAAGGTTATTCTTACTTGTGTGGGTATTTACTAGAATTGGTAAAGGTGTATTGCATATACGATTGAATTTAATAAGTAAACAGATAGTGAAAGATTACAATAAAAGACCAAACACGGACATAGTATTATTGGGCAACTATAAAATGTTTTTTGTTGAGGAATTCTATGGTGAGCTTAATGAGATTATCAGGAAGGATAGCGAGGGCAAATTGTACTGCAGTAAATAGCTTTTTGTTTTTTGTTTTATAGTTTGGTTTTTTTGTTCTGGGGGGTCCCTTCAACCCCAGCTGATCGATCAAAAAAAAATAATAAATAAATGATTACTATACCAAGAAAAAACAGACATTTGCAATGGATTGATTAGTTTTAGTCAGCAGAGTGTTAGAATTTTTGCCCCTCTTTATAACTACTAAAATAAAATCAAGGAAGGAAATGAGAATCATGTTATCCAGGAAAATGAAAGATGTGACGATAATGAAATGGTTTGGGGCAAGTTGGAATGCGCATGAAAAACGAAAATGGTGAACGAAATGAAACAAAATGCAAATTGTGGGGGACTAGTTAAATCCATAAAAATGATGTAGCTTTCGGCAAATGTATAAACAATTGAGAAACCAATTGGCTGTTTTCGAGAATTAGATTTTGTTGTCGAAACCAATATTGTAGAGAGAATCGTGAGGCTTTGTCTATGTCATACTCGGTTCGTCCCACAGAAACACTCACTTCTTGCGGGAGGGAGGGAATATCTCGGTTCTATAGATAAAGTGTATACAGGAGCATATTCTTCTGCTGTTGACACATTTCTGCCTAGTTCAAAGAATGTGAACAGTCTTATGAATTAGTACAATTTAACAAGATTTCTGGCAGTCACTCTACAAGGACCTTAAATTGACATGAAACCCATAATGGTGGAGCCAAATTTTAACCATTGAATCTAGCCGTGGAATCTTCCATACCCAATCAGAATTTATTGTTTTTGCTCAGTCTGTTCGACTTGTTTTTCGTGTGGCTGCCTATTCAATGTTTAAAAACGGTGCAATAGTCATGAAGTTGCAAAATAACGAGCAATATGTACTAGGTCTCACTTAGTTGATGATCATCCTTTCGTGTCTAGATTCTATCCCAATTCATAATATATAAAGGCTTAGGTAGAAATGGAGGATGATGCTTTGTGGGGAGACGTCGTGTTGTTTTTTCGTTTTCGTAAAATTAATATTACCCAGAAACAATCACAGAATTTCCAAAATATCATGAGATATTGGAGTAAACTAAATGGAAGATCTATACAAGTTACCAAGGTTGTATCTACCCGTGTTAATACTTATGGGTGATGATAAGGTCTTCGATTAAGTGAATCAATTATTGTTGTATTTTCAAAATTAATTTCTTTGCTGGGTATTTGACATTTATTTATATGTAAGTATTTTTACTTTTCTAAAATTAAAATTGGAAATTTGTAATATTGAAGATAATATGTGTGCTCTCTCTTATGATTTTAAGAAAATATGTTCTATATTTCACGGGGTTTTCCAGTTTATCAATTTTGTCAACTCTGAAAAATGGCAAGATATAAAAAACAGGCTAAATTGAATAACGCAGAACTTCTTAAATAATCTTTTCTCGATTCTAATAATTTAGCTAAACTGATAATAGGGTTTTAGGGACCTCAAAATTGTGTCATTTCGTGGTTAGATAATGTTGAATCGTGTATAACGGAATAATCCAGACCCACTTGATCATAAAAGACTCAGGCAAACTCGCCTTTTGGAGTTCAAATAAGGGCGTTCATTTTCTTTTTCCAGCAAGTATCAGTTGAACTTTGCATTTTCTTCATTTTAAAATTACAAGTTGAGCAATTATTAAGTTACTAGAGAACATGGCATAAATTATGGAGGGTACAGGTTGAAGAGTGGTGTACATTGTTGAGGCTTACTAGTCCATCACTTAATGATTCAAGCAAACCACGCGGCAAGATGTGATTGGTTTCTTACCTACAGAATACTAGCACCTGAATTGGTCTCGATATACACTGTCAAGGAAAGAATATTTGAGTGTACCACCTTCAAGTACTCAAACAGACAGGGACACTAGTATAAAAATGTCTCCTTCATCTCTCTCTATAAAAGTCTGCTTTGAATTCTTCAAATTGTTATAAAGTACTCTGACATCAGCTATTTGTTTGGAATCGGCAATCAATTTTACATATTCATAGTCTGCAGAATGAAAATGTAAAACTCCATTTTCATGTCCGTATGTTGTTCATATCCATTCCAGCAAAGAAGTCAGAGAACGTTCTTTGACAAAGATGAGGATCATCTTCTCCGAGATTATTATTTTCTTGTTTCTCCTACTGATCCAGCGTTTTGCATATTCCGAACATACGGAGAAGAGTCTATACTACAATGGATTTAAAGACCATTTTCTGACGACGGATGGTGCAGCCCAGGTGGATCTAGATACTGGTGTCTTGAGGTTAACCGACCTCAATAAAGATTCTGAGCAAGGTCATGCATTCTTCTCTCTTCCTTTCCCATTCAAGAGTAACTTTTCCTTCTCCGCTACTTTCGTCTTTGCAGTAGTTTCTGAAAATGGCCCAAACAAATTGAGTGGTCAGGGAATGGCTTTTGTTATTGCACCTCAAAGACTGCTACCAGGATCTGCACCACACGAATTCCTAGGCCTATTCAATGCCACCAGCAATGGTAACTCCACAAACCACGTCTTCGCTGTGGAGCTAGATGGCTCCTATAACTTAGCATTCGACGAAGTTAAAGGTCCTCATCTTGGAATCGATATCAATGGTCTGAACTCTGTCAACTCTACTGCCCCTGCGTATTTCACTGCTGACGGCGAAAAGAAGCCCCTAAATCTTACTAGCACGGAACCAATGCAGGTGTGGGTAGATTATGATGGGATTGGCAAGCAAATTAGAGTAACACTGGCTCCAATTGATGTATCTAAACCAAATGTTCCACTCTTGTTATGGACCCAAGATCTCTCAACTATATTCTTAGATACCATGTTCATCGGCTTTGCAGCCTCTACCCAAGGTTTACGAACATATCACTACGTATTAGGGTGGAGTTTTAAGATTGATGATACAGCTAGGGCGCTAAACCTTTCAAGCCTTCCTGAAGTACCTCCACTTGTTCCAACTACTCCACCTCCTCCACCTTCTTCTCCTCCCAAGACTTCTAAGAATAAAGGAAGTCTCGTGATAATTGTGTCGGCAGTAGTTGGCTCAATTATAATTCTATTATTATTGGTGATCATCGGCCTCTGTTATTTACGAAAATCGAATAAAACCAACACCCCAGAGCGGCCGGCATCGCCTCCACCAGTAGCGGGGCTTCGAAAGTTTAAGTATGGTGATCTAGAAGAGGCTACAAATATGTTTAAGGAAGAAATTGGGGAAGGTGCCTTTGGTACAGTCTACCGAGGTGTATTACCTAATACTGAAATCCAAGTTGCTGTGAAGAAAGTCTCTCGTGATGCAAAATATGGATCAAAGCAGTTTATGGCGGAGATTGATAGTCTGAGTAAGCTCCG
The DNA here is from genome assembly GCA_023529015.1 of Papaver nudicaule. NCBI lineage: Eukaryota > Viridiplantae > Streptophyta > Magnoliopsida > Ranunculales > Papaveraceae > Papaver > Papaver nudicaule. The sequence continues at coordinate 66,372 of JAJJMA010117795.1, forward strand.
CCACCGCAACTTGGTACACCTTTATGGCTATTGCGAACACGAGGGACAGCTACTTTTGGTCTATGATTTCATGCCCAATGGAAGTCTAGACAAGTTTCTGTACCCGAAACGGAATCCACTATATTGCACCCTTAACTGGAGTCAAAGATTTCAAATCATAAAAGATGTGGCCGCTGGATTGTGTTACCTGCATAAAGGGTGGGAACAAGTTGTGATTCACAGAGACATCAAATCCAGCAATGTGTTATTGGATGGTCAGATGAATGCAAGATTGGGCGATTTTGGTCTTGCAAAACTGTATGATCATGGAGCGGATAGTGCTCCAACTTCGAGAGTAGTTGGTACACTTGGATACATTGCTCCAGAAATGCATTATGGTATGCCATCAACTCAGACCGATGTGTACGCATTTGGAGCTTTCTTGCTCGAAGTTGCGTGCGGAAGAAGGCCCAATTTGGTGGCTGAACGGGGTCTGCATCTGGTTGATTGGGTTTTGTCTTCCGCGAAGGAAAATGCAATTCTCAGTACGGTTGATAAGAAGTTAGGAGGTGAATATGCAGAAGAAGAGATGCTTTTGGTGTTAAAGCTTGGGTTACTATGTTGCCGTTTTGATCCCACTGCAAGGCCAACCATCCAAAAAATTGTCCAATATTTGAGTGGAGATGCTGCAGAAGCCGATTTGCGAGCCCTTCAGATGACGGACGCAGCACCTGTCCGCAACATAGGGGGAGGAAATACATCACCTGTCTCTGGTACGTACGTTGGATCAACATCATCTGGCAATGACCCAACTCCCTCTAGGCAATCTGGATCACCATCATCTGTCAATGAGGCTGGTCCGTCTGTGGTTCGTAACGCATTTACGCGTTAAGTTAAAGTTCATGACAATTTCTTCATGTTGACCTTTTTATTTGGGTTTGAAAATGTTGTTGTTGGTGGTGTTGTTGTTGAGTGCCAATCATGCAATTTATACTAGTTCAAATTTCTTTTTTAATTTACACATCAAGTCACAAAGAGTTGCTAACATATAATCGAAATGACCTGGTCCGTCTGGAATTCCCCAAGCCACATTTTCGCCGTGGAGCTACTAGATTGTCTCGCCATCGAAGGTCGCAGTGTCGGAAATGATATCGATAGTCTAGTTTGTGCTATTTCCACTTCCCCTGCTTACTTTGTCAATGTGGTAAAGTATAATGGAATACATAAGAAAAATTAAAGTTACATTAGCTCCAAGGATAGCATTGCATTGTATTTTAACAAAATATCAGATTCCACTAAGATCAGAAACCATGTTAACATTTTCAGGGCAATTGACTGATCTAGATAGAGTTATGTTTGGATGTTTTAGCCATCTATCCCTCTAAATGTTGACAGAGTTGCCATTTCCAATCTTCCATAAGCTATATCCTAAGTGTTCATAATGCTTCCAGAATTCTTTCCCAATCCAAGAGTCAGTAGTTTTAGCTTTAGTAGTCATAGTAAGAACATCTTTGTCTTTGATGTATTTGACAGACATGATAAAAGACCATAAAGAGTTTAGGTCAGTAAGCGGCCTCGCTTCAATTTTAGTAAGCATAGCATCATTGAACTCATACATATTTATTATGCCCAAATTCCCAATCAACCATATTTCTTAGGTTTGCAAATAGCCTTCCAGGCCATCAATTAGAATCCTTCCGAGTGTTCAAGATCTTTCCCTAAAAGAAATCACTTTGAAGGTTATTAAGTTCCTTGAGAATTTGTTTTGGAAGCTTAAAACAGTTTACTTGATAGATGCTAGTGGTTGAGGCGACATTAGCAATTAGAGTAACCCTTACTGCTGGTGAGAGGGCTTTGTTTATCCAACTAGTCAATCTACATATCAGCTTATCAACACAAGGTCTGAAAGATTTCATCTTACTCCTACTACTAGTGAAAAGGGGTGACCCAAAATACCTGTCATCTGTAGGAATCCTCGGATCTCCCATAATATTACTAATTTGTTCAACAATCTCATCCAAAGTGTTATTACTGACACACAGGTAACAAACAACTCCTCAGAGGGTGAGGGCGAAATTTACTTGATATTGCAGCAAATAGTTTACTTGATACTACTTGAACCAGAGGAAATTTATTGATATGTATGTTACTAAGACACTTGACATGAATTACAATCGGACCAAAACACACGATATGCAGGATGGATTCTACCTCCAAACTTCGGCAGTATTTTTCCTTCACCCACTTCTTCTTTCTGTAAGAGTAGCTAGGAGTAGGCTGTTCGTGAGCATTTAGATGGTCTGTCATAGGCATGACTTCGTGTCGTGGTATCCAAGGCAGACCATCATGCACGGCCATTGTATCCACCATGCACTGCCATTGTATCCCAATCTTTACGGGGAGGCTGTTGATGAGTATTAAGATGGTTTTTCATAGGCATGACTTCCTGTGGTGGTACCCCTGGTTGACCACCACGCCCTGCCACTGTATCCCAATTTTGACGAGGAGGCTGTTCATGAGTATTAAGATAGTTTGTCATACCCACCCAAGGCCGACCACCACCATGCACTGCCATTGTATCCCAATCTTGACGAGGAGGAAGCTGTTCATGAGTATTAAGATCTTCCATGGGATTTCTGCCAATTCTTGTTCTAATTGATTGACGAGGTTCACTCACAGTCTGCTGCCTTAGTGCTCGCAGATTCTGACCATCCAATCTTGTAATTGTAGACTCATTCTCATGATCAATAGGAGGAGTTCTACCGAACCTCATTCTAATTGATTGACGAGGTTCACTCACAGTCTGCTGCCTTAGTGCTCGCAGATTCTGACCATCCATTCTTGTAATTGTAGACTCATTCTCATGATCAGTAGGAGGAATTCTGCCGATTCTTGTTCTACTGGATTCAGGAGTTCCGCTTACCCTCATTCTTCTTGATTCACGAGGGTTACTCACAGGCTGCCTTAGTGTTTGTTGTACATGATTTGACCTTCTTTCTGGAGTAGTATGAGGAGGCTGTTCAGGACGCCATTCATGAGTATTAGGATCTTCAATAGGAGCTCCGCTCTCCCCCGTTCTCCTTGAAGACAAAAACAGAAAAAGGAGTAACAAGAAAAACAAGATCAATATCATCAATAACTACAACCAGTGTTACCAAGACACTAAAAAGCCGATTCAGGCCGACTCGTTCTGATTCAGACCGATTTCAGATAAGTTTTGTTACGTTAGAAACTATTACTATTACTTTGGTTTCTATAGATATTGATCTTGAAAAAAATGCTTTATGCAGACATACCTAAGAAATCAAATTCTGAAGTCAATTCCATTACGTGGTAGGTAGCAAATAGGGAATAGGATGATGAACTTGACAATGCCCGCTTGATTAGATGGGTCATCGTTCGTCGAGTATGCGGTAGCTGTCGTAGTAGGCTAGTAGCAATAAAAAAAATGGGACGATGAACTTAACAATTCCCACTTGTTCAAGTTTGCTATCATCAAGTACCTACTAGCGATAAAAATAAAACGATGAACTTGACAATGCCCACTTGATCGAATGTTGCATCGACGAGTATGTAGTATCTGACGCAGTAGCAATTAGTAAATAGGATGGTGAATTTGACCAGGCACTGAATACGCGGTAGTTGACGTTCATCAGGAGGTTGAAGTAGTATACAGGTCCAGAAGGGCGTTAGTTTCTTATTTTGCCGAGCCACAAAAACACGTTCGTCTTGTCTGATCGAGCTGATCCAGGATTTTCAAAATAAAGTTGTGGTAGCTAGCAGTGGTAAACACCCGTACGTCTTAGATTTCCATGGGGTCTGTGATTGAAATGTATCACATAAAGTCATGGGTGGTGGCACCAGTAAGGGACCATTGATGTTGGGAGCCTTCCTTGACCAGCGAAGAGTTTAGTACATCGCTTATGAGTCATGAACACAAGGTAAACCTAGCAAATTCGTCAGTTTGTCTGGCCAATTTGCATATTTGCCTATAACGACGCAAATCTGGCAAATTGGCCAATTTTCTAGCCTTGCTATTTTGAGGGCGAGGGGTTATCATTAGGGGCGAACACTAAAGACCAAAATAGTGTTTGAATGAAGTAAAAGGGTTATCCCATATAAAATATATTTTCTTAAATACAAAACAACCTTTGATTAGTAGAGATTAATTAAAAATTAATGATATGATTAATTCATCACCATCATCTTCATCAAGACTTTATCTCCATTATCAAAAATCACGATGATCTTCATCAAGTTTCGGTCATCAATAATCACTATCACATTCAAAACAAACATTCATCATTGCTTATGGCCTTAGCAGCCAATTTATAATCATAGAAAACTTGATAACCAAGCAAGCTAGCTTCCTAATAAAACACAACTTCCTTAGCAAACAAACTTCTAGAAATATCCTAGAATAACCGGACTCTTAACAAAGCAACCTAAACAAAAACCCTTAAACAAGTAATCATGGTTTCCCTAAATAACTCAAACTGCCAACAATAGAGTTTTGGCTTGTTTTAACTTCTAACATCCTCCCTCAAGCCAAGACTCTGTTGGCTTATCATTCCTAACTTTCCACGCAGATTAATGAAGGTGCTTGACTTCAAAGGCTTTGTGAAAATATCAGCTATTTGTTCTTCACTCTCGCAGTATTCCACAGTTATCTCCTTGTTGATGACAAGCTCTCGAATGTCGTGATACTTAATATCAATGTGTTTACTCCTTCCATGAAGCACATGATTCTTTGTCAGTGAAATTGTAGACTTATTATCACAGACAATTGTTGTAGGCGTTTTCTGTTCATGATAAAGTGACTTTAACATCATCCTTAACCATACAGCTTGTGTAACACAATTCCCAACATCTATATACTCTGCTTCTGTTGTAGATAATGCAACAACTTGTTGCTTCTTCGATGACCAAGAAAATAAACCAGTTCCCAAATGGAACGCATAACCAGAAGTACTCTTTCTCGCTTTTGTATCTCCAGCCCAATCACTGTCGGTATATCCAACTAAATTTGTTTCTCTGAAGATGTATAGAGAATTCCCAAACTGACTGTTCTTTTAACATATCTTAGAATACGTTTTGCAGCATGTAAATGTGACTGACGTGGTGATTCCATGAATCGACTAATTAAACCAACTGCATACATAATATCAGGTCTTGTTGGATCCACAAGCTCTCATGTTCCTTCTTTTACCAACTTCAATCTTTCTTCTACTGGTGTCAAAATTGGATTACAGTTATCCATTTTGAAACGTTCAAGTATTCCCTTTGCATATCTTTGTTGTGAAACAAAGATTCCTCTTTCAATTTGTTTTACTTCTAAGCCAAGAAAGTATGACATTAGACCAAGATCTGTCATCTCAAATTCATTAACCATATCCTCCCTGAATTCCTTAATCATTTCTGAACTGTTACCAGTAAAGATAAGATCATCAACATACTAACATACTATAATATGATTGCCAAGAGAATCAGCTTTCATGTATAAATTATGTTCATGTGGACACCTTTTGAAACCCTTTTTAGCAAAATAGGTATCAATCCTTGTATACCAAGCGCGTGGTTCTTGTTTTAAACCATACAAAGCTCTCTTCAACTTGTAAACATGATCTTCTTTTCCTTCCATGATAAATCCAACAGGTTGCTGAATATAAACTTCTTCTTCAAGTACACCATTCAAGAATGCAGACTTTACATCCATCTGACAAATCTTCCAATTGTTTTGTCCAGCTAGTGCAATTATCATACGAACAGTATCAAGTCTAGCAACAGGAGCAAATACCTCAAAATAATCAATACCTGGTTTTTGATTGTAGCCTTTAGCCACCAGCCTTGCTTTGAGACGGTCTATGTTACCATCTGGTCTATATTTTGTTTTGTATACCCACTTCACACCAATTGCTTTCTTTCTTTGTGGAAGTGCAGTAAGTTCCCATGTATTGTTCTTCTCAATTGCTTTAATTTCATCATCCATAGCTTGTACCCAACCAGGATTTTTAAAGGCTTCATCAAACACTACTGGATCACAATTACCAAATAGAGCAAAATTTACCAAGTCTTCATCAGAATCATCAGTATCATTAGTCAAAAAGTTATTGCTTCTTGTTGTGTTGTAGCAACAACTGGATTCTCTTGTGTGTCTATCTCTTCACCTCTTTCAACAACTGTATCCAATTCTGTATCTACAGAACTCTTTGATGACTTTTTACTCCATTCTCATTGGCGTTCTTCATCAAATATTACATCTCTACTGATGATTAATATGCCTGTTTCTGGATTCAGTAATTTGTATCCTTTTGTTGCAGTGCTGTAACCAATAAAGATACACTTTTCACTCTTATCATCAAGCTTCCTACGAATTTGATCTGGAACATGTGCATATGTTATGCACCCAAATATTCTAAGGTGTCGAACACTAGGTTTTCTACCACTCCATGCTTCTTCAGGAGTTATATTCAACAGACTTCTAGTAGGACAGCTGTTTAAGAAATAAACAGCACAATCAACTGCTTCTCCCCATAAATCTTTTGGCAAATCCTTTGCTTTTCTCAAGGTGCAAACAATTTTAATTATTGTTCTGTTCTTCCTTTCAGCTACACCATTTTGTTGTGGTGTATACCTTGTTGTCATCTGATGTTGTATACCACATTCTTCCATAAAGGTATCAACTACAGTATACTCTGTACCTCTATCAGTTCTCAATACATTAATAATTTTTCCACACTGATTTTCTGCATATGCCTTAAAGCTTTTGAAAGCTAAAGACGCATCGCTCTTTTGTTTCAGCAAATAAACCCAAGCCTTTTCAAAGGTATTAGCCATGAATGACCAACATAACCAAACCCATATCTTCGCTCTAGTATTAGCCAAACAACTGTATTCATCGTCCTCACAACCACGATGTTGATTTAAAAGGTCCAGTTTGCGATAAAATTGCCCGAATAACATTTTTCCATGTTTTACAGACTCTTCTACATTCTAGAACTATACCGATATAACCATTCTCTCATTTAGTTTACTCCAATATCTCATAACATCTAGGACAGATTCCCTGATTGATTCTAGTCTTGGCAAGATTGATTTTACAAAACCTAATAAAACAACTCGTTGTCTCATCCACAAAACATCATTTCACATTTCTACACACTCGTAAGACTTTGTCCACTTCGCTATAATAGTTATATTCTGCATTGGCATGGATCTAACATGAACGAAAGATCATAAGTTACGTGCTGCTCATTAATTTTGCATTTTCATTATTTTTTTTAATTTTTTGTTTTTTTGGTGTTCATGTCATGCCAGTCGACTATTGTCAGTGTCACACCACTTGATGGTTTCATTGTCCTTGTAATATGGATGTATAGTCTTGTCTGTTTTAATTTTGATAGCTAAGAAAGCGAGATGCGAAACTTTAGCACGCCATATATATTGAGCGAAGATGATTATTGTCACTTCTGGTTTTGAACCATTACAGAATTGATGATCTCAACGTAATGGGCTGGCGCATTACTGCGAAAGTACTCACCCTGCTACTCGGGCTCCTATTACAGTGTCTTGGACGCATTTGATAACACATAGCTATGCTTCTTCACGGGTTTGTCAATGAGCACTAAGTTAGGTATGCTATGACCTTGACTTTCTTTGACCAAGACTACTAATTAACACCAAACAAAACCCTACTTTCTTTTTTTTCGTTTCTTCCTTTCTCCCTCCTCTCAAATTCTTTCCCTTCCCTCAAGAACGCCGTCATAAGCCTAAGGCCATAAGATCATCAGATCTGACTCTAGGAAACCCAGATCTAGCAAAAGCTTACTTGATTAAATCTTCTAGTTATCATTTCTTTCTACAAATGGCGGAATGTAGATTAGTAAGTGGTTTCATTTGGGAATGTGGTGGAGGAAGAAGAAGAACAACTTTTTAATTCAATCTTAGCATTATGATTTCTTCTCTCAAAACCAGCTACTGGATCAACTTCAATTGACCCTAGTGAATCTAATTTTCAGAATTGGTCAATTCAGTGTTGTTGTTAGATCCATCTTCTCTTTCATCAATCCAATCATGCTTTTTAATCCATCTTCTATTTTGTCGATCCAGCCCTGATGGATCATTTTAGGATTGATTTCACAATGGAACTGATTTCACAATGGAATCCTGATAACCCCGAGGTAACTCATTTGTATATTTATTCTCATTAACATATTAATCAAATCTCGGTTTCTTTTGAGTTACATGTTGAGTTTCTTGTATGTTAATTGAGTCTTACAGCTTTTGTATTCGATGTCATGCTGAAATTTTTAGCTCCTCTTTACTCATTAGGTTACCGCATGAGGGGGAATTTCGTGGCGGAGCTCATTTATGAATTGAGGCACTACAAATTCATCATTATTTGCAACTATGATTTTTTCTCTCTGGCAGCAAAATTTGTTAAGCTGAAAAACAACATTGAGTTTACATGGTACATTGTGTAGTGATATGCATTTTGTTTTCGATGTGACCATCTACGTAGTTCTCAAGTATTGATTGTGAGCAGCCGAATTTGCAGTGCAGAGATGGGCCCAAGTTGAGGGGGTCACTATTTTTGATCGACATGAATGGTCTGTCCACTTCGTACATTATACAAGTAATCCACTTTGGATCAGCCAACATTTGTGGTAATGCTTATGGATGCCAGTGAATAATAGTTAGATGCTTGTTCATATAAGGTGGTCATTTGGGAGTCTTCAAATTGGTCTATAAACTCTGCAACTGGAAGCTGAACGAAGATCTGAATGATTACAAACAGTTTGTACTTGTACTGGTTTGTCGATAAACAGTTGAAGCCTCCCGGAGGGTTCTTAGAACCTATGTCCTGCATTCACTTGTTAGCTGTAGTTGCTGTCCATAAATTGAATGCACGGCTACTTGTTAGTTATGTGTTTACATGGGTGATTTGATTAATATTTAATCCTGTAATAATCCGTTTTGTTCTTCGTTGCCCGAATTGGCATTCTGATTAACTAAGTGCTCTTAATAGTAAGTTAAAGCCACAAGGTAATGGTGTTTTTCTTAATTATATTCCAGAAAATTGAGTATCTCCATTGCACTCTCGATTTCAGTGTATCCCCATAAGCTATTCTGGCTACAAAACATTTCAACAGGCCTTGGGCCGATCTAATACATTTTGTTGTCCTGCTATACTTACCACCTTTTTTTCAGTAATGCTGTACTTATAAACTTATTCAAGTCATTGTATCTTTGTTTATCGCATCTTTGGATTGTCTGGCTACTTATTTGGGTTTAAAGAACAAATGTAATACTCAAGCCATTTTTCTGTTTAACTGACTAGGTTGGACCAGTTTGGTCAGGAATTTTTGAAGAGATTGTTCAATGATGTAGTTTATCACACAACATGCAGTTTAATATTAAAATTCGGAGGTACATTCTAAAGAGTTGCCTGCTTTGGGAGATTGTCAACACATATTTGAATCCTTTAACAAATATAAACTCCACCATCTTGAGGTTCATATATCCCTAATTAAAACATAATTTCTTATCATTTTAACTGAAATTTTAGTTTTCTCCGATATCCTACAAGCATATCTGATAGCCAGTGTGTGAAAATAATATTTGTGTAGTTGTATTACTCTATGAAACAAAGAATTAATTTGCTTTGAGCTATGAAAGATACTAGCAATTAAAGCCATTTCATCCTATAAAGAAGCGTGGAAGAAGAACTCATTAAGCGTGACTTGTAACAAAAATCCCAAGGAGAAGCAAAGAAAATATGAACTTTGAAAATAACATGAGGGTGAGTTACGGATGAATAAAATTATTTGTTCATTTGTTTGGTAAAAAGAAAAATGAAGTGATTCAAGTGAAAAATGAATATTTGCTCTTGACATATACCTGCAGTCTAAGTTAAATGGTGAAGGACTTGAGAAGAGGGGAGTCGCACAATTAGCCAGTTTGTATATATTGGGTTGATATTGGATCCGTACTGGTTTGTATGGATCACTCCATGGTTTGTAGGCTTGTTTGCTTTCTTGGTCTTCATTTTCGTTTTGCTGTTTTTAGCTTTGTGGTTTTAGTTTGGCTTTGGCCACTCTGTTTTTATCAAATTTAGAGTCATGCTGGCAGTCACAATTTTTAAATTGTAAATTGTAATGATAGATTTGCGTTACAGGCTAGATATTGAGTTACGCACCAAATAGAATTGGATCATCGATCATGTGATGGATTTTGGTTCACCATAGTGCCATACATATTTCTGAGTCTTGTTACGTATTTCGGTCGTGGAGCGAATTTGGGGCACAGTAACATATTAAACTGCAACAAAAGGTTGACTACATGCTAAGAGGATGGGGATTCAGTAAGCTGAATAATAGGGAACGAATTATTGCTGAATTGCCGGAGTTACGGAGGGATCAAAATAACAGAGCCTTTGGAGGTAAAGCAAGGAGTGAAAATTGCCCTATTGTTGCAGTCAAAACTTACTATATGGATCCTCCGGCCGAGCCATTTCAAGTTCTGTTGTAGTTGTTGTTTTCAGCTCATAAGCATCGATATTTTTTCTTTGCAACTCATTATTGATATTTGACCACTCCTGGAAATTGCGAATGGTCGATGTATAACTTCCCAATTTATCTGTGCAGTAAGTTTTTTCGTCCAAGTATAACGCTCTTGTTCTTCATCGACCTCTGAAACATTAACTACTTTAATCCTCTTATCAGTACCCACACCTTTGAACTTCTTATGGATAACTTTCTTGAACGAAAACACCATTCAGTTTATATGGTTTGGGTAGATTGTGTAGAGATACATTTTGTTTTCGATGTAAGCATCTACTTAGTTCTCAAGTATTGGTTGTGAGCAGCCTACTTTGCTGTGCAGAGATGCACCCAAGTTGAGGGGGTCACTATTTTGGATCAGCCAACATTTGTGGTAATGCTTATGGATGCCAGTGAATGATAGTTAGATGCTTGTTCATATAAGGTGGTCATTTGGGAGTCTTCAAATTGGTCTATAAACTCTGCAACTGGAAGCTGAACAAAGATCTGAATGATTACAAACAGTTTGTACTTGTACTGGTTTGTCGATAAACAGTTGGAGCCTCCGGGAGAGTTCTTAGAACCTATGTCCTGCGTTCACTTGTTAGCTGTAGTTGCTGTCCATAAATTGAATGCACGGCTACTTGTTAATTATGTGTTTACATGGGTGATTTGATTAATATTTAATCCTGGAATAATCCGTTTTGTTCTTCATTGTCCGAATTGGCATTCTGATTAACTAAGTGCTCTTAATAGTAAGTTAAAGCCACAAGGTAATGGTGTTTTTCTTAACTATATTCCAGAAAATTGAGTATCTCCATTGCACTCTCGATTTCAGTGTGTCTCCATAAGCTATTCTGGCTACGAAACATTTCAACATGCCTTGTGCCGATCTAATACATTTTGTTGTCCTGCTATACTTACCACTTTTTTTTCAGTAATGCTGTACTTATAAACTTATTCAAGTCATTGTATCTTTCTTTATCGCATCTTTGGATTGTCTGGCTACTTATTTGGGTTTAAAGAAGAAATGTAATACTCGAGCCTTTTTTCTATTTAACTGACTAGGTTGGACCAGTTTGGTCAGGAATTTTTGAAGAGATTGGTCGAAGATGTAGTTTATCACACGAAATTTTGCCATTTATTTATTAAAATTCGGAGGTACAATTTAAAGAGTTGCCAACCTCTTTGGGAGATTGTCAACACATAGTTGAATCGCTTAACAAATACAAACTCCACCATCTTGAAGTTCGTATATCCTTGATTAAAACATAATTTCTGATCATTTTTATACTGAAATTTTAGTTTTCTCCGATATCCTACAATCCTATCTGATAGCCAGTGTGTGAAAATAATATTCGTTTAGTTGTATTGCTCTATGGAACCAAGAATTTATATACTTTGAGCTATGAAAAATGCTAGCAATTAAAGCCATTTCATCCTATAAAAGAGCGTGGAACTCATTAAGCATGACTTGTAACGAATTAAGTAAAAAAAAATGAAGATTCAATAAAACGTGAGGGTGAGTTACAGATGAATGAAATTATTTGTTCATTTGTTTGGTAAAAAAAAAGGAAGTGATCCAAGTCAAAAATGAATATTTGTTCTCGACATATACCTGTCGCAGTTAAATGTTTAAGGACTTTTGGCACTTGTCAGACTCATTTTTTGCCTGAAGTGCTTACCATTGCTTCATCTTCGGCTTATCCTCTTCCTAGGAAGAGGGGAGTCGCACACTTATTCAGTTTGTATCAGGTTGATATTGGATCCGTACTGGTTATGGATCACTCC
>JAJJMA010117795.1:85884-96261 GCA_023529015.1 Papaver nudicaule
TTGTAGTTGGTAACGGAGGTGGCGGCGGTGGTGGTGGTGCTGGTTGGAAATGAGGTGGTGATGGTCGTTTGCTATATATTGTAATGGTAGATGGTGGTGGTGGTGAGGTATTGGTTTAAGGGTATTCTAGGTAAATCCCTATATAAAGCTGACTGTACATGTCTTTTTAAAATAATAATGTAAATCATCTTTTAGAATATGTCTATGTAAAAAGTATCTTGACAAATGTGTCTTTTAGATAAAGTTCAAATTTTGAATGAGTTTTAGATAAAGTTCTTGACAAAATTGGTCCTTTGGACCAATTTTGTGTTTACAATATAGGGGTAACACAATGAATGTTTAGATTTGGATTACCTTAGTAATTCAATTTGGTCAACCAAACAGTATTTTCTTAACTAAGGAATCCCATTCCTTGAAATTCAATTCCAGGAAAAGGATTACCCCATAATTGAATTCCAAGTCTTGAAAAACTTGAAGCAAATGACCTGTTATAAAATTGAACTCAGCTTGTATATTAATTGAATCTTCAAGCTTTCACATTCGTGCTGAAATTTTTAGTGTCTCTTTCCTCATTAGGTTACCTCAATTGTGGGAATTTAGTGGCGGTGCTCATTTATGTATGGAGGCACTACATGCAAATTCATCATTATTCCAACTATGATTTTCCTCTGTGACACTAAAATTTTGTAATCTGAAAAACAACATTGAGTTTACATGGTACATTCCGTAGTGATGCGCTCTGTTTTGAATGCGACCATCTACGTAGTTCTCCGTATTAAGTAGGAACAACTGTGTTTGTCGACTTTGATGTGCAGAGATGCTGCCAAGTAGTCTCTCCTCTTTGTACATTATCCCAAGTAAATTACTTCGGATCAGCCAGCATTTGTAGTAATGCTGATGGATGGCAACTGAGATCCTTGAGATGGGTTTCTAAACCCTGCACCTGGAAGCTGTATGGTTTCATAGGCATATATAGCCTGAATGACCACATGGCTACTTGTTAGTTATGTGTTTGCTTGGGTGATTTCAATTATAGATGAATAGATAGTCCTGGAATAATCTGTTAGGTTTTTCATAGGCATAGCCTGAATTACCATTCTGATTAACTTAGTTCTCTTAATCGTAACTTATTGCCATAAAGGTAAATTGTATCTCTATAGATTTTAACAGAGTGTATTGTAAATTGTAATCTTGTAAATGTTCATATTGAATTGTAAGGCCTTGTGCCAATCTAATACGTTTCGTTGTCCTACTCTACTTGCACCCTTTTTTTCAGTAATGCTGGTATTTTGTCTGGTAATAAACTAATTCAAGTCATTGTATCTTCCTTTATCGCACATCTTTGGTTTGCCTGGATACTTATTTGCGATTATAGTACTGCAAGCTATTTTGTGTATAACTGACTAGGTTGGATCATCACTTGGTCAGAAATTTAAAAAAAAATGGTCCATGATGTAGTTTATTTTCATAGAAAGAACCTGTTGATGGCAGAGAGTCGGAAAATTCTTGGAACTGATGTCAGAAGGATATGGTATAAATACAAGTTGCCTCGAAAAGAGATGTAAATTTTGCTGGAGATAGATTGCAGATTTTCGTTCAACCATGAGTCAGCTGCATAAAATATAGACTCCACTATATAAGAAGTTGTATTCCGGTGAAAATGTGCTACCTTATTATTACCGTGAATAAGTCCTTTAACCAAACAGTTTTATAACGATAAACTATTCTATCATTTGGTTTACTCAAATATCTCATATCATTTAAGAGATTCCCTGAATGAATATGTCTAGGCAAGTTTGATTTTACAAAACCTAAGTAAACAACTCCTTGTCATTTTACATTTTTTATACATACTCGGAAGACTTTGTCCACTTTGCTATAATAGCCGCCTATTATATATTCTGAATTGGGATGGATCTAGAGATGAACCCAAGATCATCAATTACGTGCTGCTCATTGATTTTGCAACTTCATTATTGTTGCACCGTTTATCAACATGGAATAGGTGGCTACACAGGCAAACTAATGAGGACTGAGTGTACAAAATTATGCACATTTTGGTTCGAGATGTAATTTGATTGATCACGCAGAATTTGTGAGTTTCATTCTGTTCCACAATTTTTGGTGTTCATGCCAAGCTAGTCAACTATTGTCAGTGTCACACTATTTGATAGTTTCATTGTCCTAGTAATGTTCTATGACCTTGACTTTTTTTTGACCGAGACTACTATTTAACACCAAACAAAAACCCTAGTCTTCTTCATATTCCTTTCCCCTCTTCTCCAACTCTCTCCCTTCCCTCAAGAAGGCCGTCACAAACCCTAGGTCATAAGATCATCAGATCCGACCCTACGATACACATATCAAACAAAAAGTTTACTTGATTATATCTTCTGGTTATATATCTTTTCATTCTACAAATGGAATGAAGTAGATTAGCTAGTGGTTTTGTATGGGAATCTGGTGGTACCCCTCTTCTTAATTCAATCTCAGCATTATGATTTTTTCTTTCAAAACCAGCTACTAATTCAACTTCATTAGGGCCTAGTGTGTCTAATTTTGATGATCTTTTAGTCCAAACCTCTTGTTTGGTTCCAATGATTTCAATATGGTTTTGACTAAAAAAATTGGTAAGCTGAAACACGACATTTAGTTCACATGGTACATTATTTTGGATCGGCATAAGTGGTGTGTCCACTTCATACATTATCTCAAGTAAATCACTTTGGAAGCTGAGCAAGGATCCGAATGATCACAAAGTTTGTACTTGGAAAGGTTTGGCGATGAAAAGTTGGGTTGTCCTGCATGAACTGGTAAGCTTTTAGGTGATGTCCCCAAATTGAATGTATGAGTACTTGTTAGTTATGTCTTATGTGTCTACTTGGGTGATTTGATGCATGAATTGGATTTTTTGATCAGCTTAGTTATCTTAATAGTAAGTTATCTGATGTATCTTTTTAGCTTTCTAGGGATTGTATTATAATCCAGAAAATTGAGTATCTGTTTCAATCCAGAAAGCATTGCTACTTGTTAGTTATGTGTTTGCTTGGGTGATTTCAAATTTAGATGAATAGATAGTCTTGGAATAATCTGTTTGTTTTTGCATAGCCTGATTTACCATTCTGATTAACTTAGTTCTGTTAATAGTAAGTTATTGCCTTAAGGCAAATTGTATCTCTATAGATTTTTACAGATTGTATCGTAATTGTAATCCTGTAGATGTTCATATGGAATTTTAATAGGCCTTGGGCCAATCTAAAGCATTTCACTGCCCTTCTCTACATGTACCCTTTGTTTCTAATGCATTTCACTGCCCTTCTCTACATGTACCCTTTGTTTCAGTAATGCCAGTATTTTGTTCTAGTATATTATTCATGTTGGTATTTTCCTTTATCGCATTTTTTGCAG
The DNA here is from genome assembly GCA_023529015.1 of Papaver nudicaule. Lineage (NCBI taxonomy): Eukaryota > Viridiplantae > Streptophyta > Magnoliopsida > Ranunculales > Papaveraceae > Papaver > Papaver nudicaule. Next base: position 89,293 of record JAJJMA010117795.1, read on the forward strand.
AAGAGATATATTAGGAGAAGAGTACGTTGTACACTTTTTATGAATTAGACTAGCTGATTTTCGGTAAACCATGACTCAGCTAAATAAGATATAGACTTCACTATATAAGAAGTGGTATTTGGGTGAAAATGTGCTACATAAAATATAGACTCCGCTATATAAGGAGTGGTATTCCGGTGAAAATGTGCTACAGATCTATTAAAAACGAAATCGACATTACATACTTTGAAGGAAATGCGGGAGAGTGGCATTCCATTCATCCTCTACGGCATTCCTTCGGCATTGTTTTGTTGATCCGCACCTCCAATGTTTAATTTAATAATGTTTCGATGACAAATGGTTATAAAAATGTTGACATGTTGTTTATAATCTTTAGCTAGTTCCAAAACATAACTATTTTCTCATTTAGTTTACTCCAATATCTCAGAACATTTACGAGATTCCCTGAATGATTTTAGTCTAGGGAAGTATAATTTTATTACCAAGCCTAATTAATCGTTGTCTCATCCACGAAACATCATTTTAAATTTCTAAACACTTTGCTATGATAACTAGCCTAATATATATATTCTGAATTAGGGTGGATCCAGAGATGAGCGAAAGATCATCAATTACGTGCTTCTCATTAATTTTGCAAACTAATGCGGGTTGAGTGTACAAAAGCATTCACATTTTGAGTGATTAATTTGATTCATGACGCACAATTTGTGAGTTTCATTTTGTTCACCAAATTTTGGTGTTCATGCCTAGCCCGTCGACTATTGATTAAGCACATGTTCGAATATCAGACCCGGATAAACCTATTCTATGACCTTAACTTTGTTTGACCAAGACTACTATTTAACACCAAACAAAAAACCTTTATATTCCTCATCATCTACTTCTCATTTCCCCTCTCAAGAACTCCGTCACAAACCCTGAGCCATAAGATCATCAGATCCGATTGTAGAATACCCAGATCAAGAAAAATCTTACTTGATTACAGCTTCTGGTAATCTTTTCATTCTACGAATGGCGATATATTAGTAAGTGGTTTCGTATGGGAATCGGGTGGTACCCCTCTTTTTAATTAATTCAATCTCAGCATTATGATTTCTTCTCTCAAAACTAGTTACCGGATCAACTTCAAATGTGCATGTTGAACCTAATTTAGTAATTTTGATAATAGATCCAGTCTTCTCCTTTTGTTTGATTTTGATCCAAATGATCAGTTGGCTCAGTTTTCTCATAAATATCTTTCTGAACTGATTTCACGATGGAATTCCGATAGCTCCCGAGGTAATTCATTTGTATATTTCACTCCCGTTAACATATGAATCAATGTCCTGCAGCTTTCGTATTAGATATCATGCTGAAATTTTAGTGGCTATTTAATCATTAGGTTACCACAAGTGTGGAAATTTAGTGGCGGACCTCATTTATGTATATGGAGACATTTTACAAATTCATCATTATTGCAACTATGATTTTTCCTCTCTCAAAAACAACATCAGTTTACATGGTTTTGGTACATTGTGTCTTTAGCACTTTGATCTGAATGTTACCATTTACAAGAAGAGAGCACATTGTATCTTCATTTGGTTACATTGTGTTTTGATCATATTATATCTTCTTTTATCGCATCTTTGGATTGTCTGGCTACTTATTTAGGAGAAGTTACAGGTTCAGGGAACCAAGAAGAAGTTTCTGCTCCATATTTGTCTGCAATTACTTTGTACCATAGGTGATTTTTTTCTACACCATATCTCCAGCACCATTTGGCCAATAAGGCATTGTTCATGAGAGTGAGATCTAAAGCCCCCAACCCTCCTCTATCTTTACTAGCACAAATTGTTGGCCAGTTGACTAGATGAGAACCTTGTGATTTCTTTTTGTTCTCCCAAAGAAATTTTCTCATTCTTTTTTCTAGTTTGCCAGTCACAGAAACTGGAGCCTTGAACAAAGAGAAGTAGTACAGTGGCAGGGCAGAAAGAATATGCTTGATATAGACCAACTTACCACCTTTTGTGAGGAAGATTTGATTCCATAAAGAGAGTTTAGTATCAAACTTTTGAATAATTGGATCCCAAATAGCTTTAGAGTTGGATTTGGCTCCTAGTGGTATCCCCAAATAGATAAAAGGAATTGAGTCAGTTGCACATCCCAATTCTCTAGCACACATTTCAACTTCAGGTACATTTCCAATTGGAATAAGTCTAGTTTTGCTGTTATTTACTTTCAAACCTGCAATAAACTCAAAGCATTTAAGCACAGAGAAAAGATTTGTCAGTTCCTCTTTATTGTTGTCCAGAAAGAAGATAGTATCATCTGCATAATGCAAATGATTAATGACTGGACCATTCTGTGTGCCAGAAAAACCACTGAAAAGTCCCAAAGCTGCTGCTCTATCCGAATATCTTGAAAATCCCTCCATAGCAATGTTGAAGAGAAGTGGTGAGATTGGGTCTCCTTGTCTAACACCTCTGCTACTGTTGAAAAAACCAAAAGATGAGCCATTGATTAAGACTGAAAATGAGACAGTAGAATAACAAAATCTGAGCCAGCTACACCATTTGTTGCTAAAACCCATCTTCTTCAAAATCATCTCCAGATAACTCCAGCTAACTCTGTCAAAAGCCTTTTCTATGTCAATCTTACAAATTAAGCCAGCATTCCCAGAGTTTAGCCTTGAATCTACCAACTCATTTGCAATCAAAGTGCCATCTATAATCTGCCTGCCTTCCACATAAGCACATTGAACCTCAGAGATTAGCTTGCTCATGACCAATTTTAGTCTTGAAGCCAAAACCTTAGAAATAACCTTGTATACACTAGTTAGTAAACATATGGGTCTACAGTCTTTTATTGTTTCTATGCAATCTTTTTTAGGGACAAGTGCAATGAATGTGGAGTTATGTCTAACATCAATCCTACCAGTGTTACAGAATTCCTCAATTGTAGCCATGAAGTCCTGCTTTAGAAAATGCCAGCATTTTGAAAAGAATAAGATAGGATATCCATCTGGGCCTGGTGCCTTGTCTTGTGCCAACTCTCCTAAAGCTTTCTTTACTTCATCTTCTGTAAATCTTGTCTCCAAAAAAGCAGCTTCAACTTCAGATATTTTGTCAAATTCAATGTCTTGAATTTCTGGCCTGATGAGCTCCTCTTCAGTGGATAGAGTCTTGTAAAACTCAACTATGTGATCCTGCAGTTTGAATCTGTCAGAGGTGAGTTCTCCATCTATGTATAGCTATCTTATCCTGTTATATCTCCTTCTAGCAGTTGCAGATCTCATAAAGTGAGTTGTATTTCTATCTCCTTCCTTTAGCCATTTGTTCTTTGATTTTATCCTCCATGCAGTTTCCTCCATCAGAGTTACATGCTCAAAGTCAGCTTTGTGTTTAACTTTTTCTGCCACTTGATTATGTGTCAGAACTCCATCTTCAGCTGCATTGTCTAGGCCTTCAATTTCTGCAAGAATACTTTGAAGTCTTACTGTTGTGTTGCCAAAAGTGTACTTGTTCCATTCCTTCAACTTTTCTTTCAGGGCTTTAAGCTTCAACCACAGAATAGTGCTGGCTGGACCTGCAAAACAAAATGAGTTCCACCACTCTTCAATCATGTTAGTGAAGCCAACCTCCAAAAACCACATAATCTCAAACCTGAAAGGGCTAGGACCCCAAGATGGGTCAGAAATATCTAGAACTAGAGGGATGTGATCAGATGTAGGTCTAGCTTTGGCTAATTGAGAGGCTAAAGGATATTGAAGTTCAAAGGAAGGGGAAAGGAGGAATCTATCAAGTCTACACATGATAGGATTTTCTTGGCCATTGGACCAAGTGTATCTAGCTCCCTTCATAGGAAGGTCAATGAGCTCATGTTGAGATACAAATTTGATGAAGCCCTTCATACTCTTGTTTAGTTTAGTGCAACTCTTTTTCTCTTCACATTTGAGAATTGTGTTGAAGTCTCCCCCAATGCACCAAGGCAATTCCCAATATTGATAAACATTGTCAAGCTCTTCCCAAAATGCAGGTCTTTCATGTGGTTTATTTGGCCCATAAACACTTGAGAGAACCCACTTGAAAGCATCATGTTTATTTGTGCAGACAATAGAGAGAGTGTAGCTTCCCACCAAAGAATCTGTAACTTCCACTATGTCTTTGTCCCACATAATGATCATGCCACCAGAGTTACCCATAGACTGTTGATAAGTCCAGCCAAAATTTCTTTTACCACAGATTTGAAAAATGTCCCAATCAGAACAGTGCATCATCTTAGTCTCTTGTAGAAGAATGATAGGAGGTTTGATTAACTGTATCATCTTTTTCATCACAGTCCTTCTTTTTTGGGAATTCAATCCCCTTACATTCCATGTCATAATTTGTGTATTCATTGACTAACTGAAAGTCCCAATTTTCTTCTACTCCTTCTAGTGCCACTGCATGGCTCTTCAGAATCTTCTATCTCCTTTGCAGTTATGCCTAATCTTTTGCATTCAGTCAAGTATTTCTTAGGAATTACTTCTAGAGTGCTAGAACTTGCATCATCTGATAATTCTTCAATAGTTGGCTCAAAACCAGGAGGAAATGTTGGTGTAGAGCTGGAACTTTCTTCATCCAAGTATACAATGAATGTATCTTCAAGTCCCCTTAAAGGAGTGTGTCTCTCTTTAGGTTCCCTTAGTTCCAATTGCTCTTGCTCTGTGGAGTCTATACAGTAAGAGATTTGAACAGCAAAATCTTTTCTCACAGATTTTTGCACAACTGACTGATTATTGTTTAGGATAGGCCCTTCATTGTTTACCCTGGAGAATAAGAAAAGCTTTGAATGGTTTGGCATTCTGTCCAGAGAAATGCCCATATGAATTCCAAGGTTGAATAGTCTATTCACTTCATGCATTACCCAATTAGGAATCTGTGGGGTTTAGAGGTTGTTTGTGGGTTTGGAGATGCTCAAAGTAACTGAGTTGGCTTGAGTAGTGAAATTGTTTTTGGGTATAGAAGTGGCTGAGGACAAGATGGATGTGTTTACATAAGGGGAGATTGAATGTGGGACATATGATAAGGATACTTTGTAAGGTAATGGTGGAATTGATGGTGTAGGTAGAATAGGTGGATATGAGGTTGCAACAGGTTGGATTGCAGGTATGCTTTGTTGGGGAGTTGATGAGTTGAGGGCTAAAGATGCTGTTTGGTGAGTATGTGAAGGATGGAAATGGTTTTGAGGTTGAGGTGGGGATGATATATGGTTTGGGGATGAGGGTGGAGTATCAACAGAGTCATCATCCAAACATATGTTGAAAGCTGGAGTCTTAGGCTGTGTGATGTCAATATCCATGTCAGTCACAAAATCGTCTGACAGATGCATATGTGAGAGGATTGGGATGGTATCTTGGTTTGTGGATTTGGGTATCCAGATTTTCTTCTGTTCTGTGGGCTTACTTCTGCGATTTCTTTTCTTCTTCTTTTTGGACCCATGATGGGCCTTTTTCCTGGAGCCAAAATGAGAATTATTCAAATTTGAATTTGAATTTAAATTAGATGTCAGCGAGTCAGACGGGATTGGAGAAGATATCGTCGCATGCAGATGTGTATCTTTTGACTTGAATTTTCTCCTCTTTTTCCTCTGATGCTGCTGATTTTCCGGTATTTCCAATATTCTGTTTGGCTTCGCCTTGTTTCTTGGATCAGCAGGATTGATCATGATATGATTAGGGAAATCAAAGCCTCCCTCTAGATGAATGTAGGCCATGAAATTTCCATAGTCAGAACACATCTTCACAGCTCTGGGAATAAAGTTGATTCCTCTTTTGTTGCGGATTTTGAACTTCATGGACCTTAAATCCTTCAATGTTAGAGTATTTGAATCGATCACTAATAATTCCCCACATACCTTAGCAATGGCATGTATGATCTCAATGGACCAGAGTTGAAATGGAACTCCCACTACCTCCACATTGAAATCAGACTGGACTTTATTGTATTTATCGCACCAAAAATCCTGGTTCCATCTGAATACTTCAAAGTTAATGTTCTCCATCTTGAAGTTGACAGTGGGATTCAGACCATACAAGTCCTTGTCAACATGAAAAATTGCCTGTGTAGAATTGTATGGAAAGATTTCAAGTGGAACATTGATGTTGAGAATTTTACATAGCTCCTGGCCAACAGAAATCCAACATGTGACTTTGGAATTCGCTGAAATAACAAAAGAATAGTACCATCCACCAATGGTGTTTGTCGTGTCAGTATTGGTGATTTTTATGTATTCACCAAACTTCGACAGATGGATTGAGGTTGTAGACTTGATAGCAAAATTATCACATGGGAAAGGAGATAAGGTGAATGGCTTTTTTGAGGTAGGCTGAGAAGAATTAGGTACAGTGGAAGGATTTTTGGATGTGAGAACACTGGCATAAGAACGACTTGGGATGGTGGTAGATGAAGATGTTGAAGGCAAGGAAGATACCGGTGGTTTGTTGATAGAGAAGGAGAATGATAAGATGCTATCAAGTTTGGTTGCAAAGTCAAACCAACCTTCAAAAACAGGGCCTGATGGGATGTAGAAGGATGTAGGTGAGGATTTCTGGCTTTATCTGGAGAATAGAATATGAAGATAATATCCACCCTGGTTAACATGTTTATTGGCCATGAACCAGATATTATTTTCTTCAAACTTCCAATGAGTTCTTCCTGCATCCCCATTCTTAGCAGATTCAAAAAGCACATGTTGTAGATGCTTAGCCAGAGAGAAAGGTAGGGTTCGGTAGAAGATCCTAGGTTGTAAAACTCAGAGATAATGGTTGAAAAAGATATGGAAGATTTGCAAGATATCCTAAAAAACTTTCGATCTATTCTAATGTATCTATGTTCTAGATTTGCCATGATAACCTAACTTGGATCTAAGATTAAAACTAAAAACTAATAGGATTCAGGTTCTAAGAAAAGTGGAAGTCGGAGATCGGAGATTGAAGAGAGAGAAAACATT
>JAJJMA010117797.1:0-10870 GCA_023529015.1 Papaver nudicaule
GTCACAGTACAAAATACATGTGTCTGGAGCAACAACAATAACATTTACTAGTGTTTAAACCCCTAGTTCCTAGGTTGAACTCTTGCCCTGCTATCTACACAGTGGTGTACCCATTACAGTTCAGAAATCAAATAAGATTATGGGAAGAACCATTACCACAGGAAGACTCCTTTGTTATGCATTGGTAAGCATATAGAGAACAGATAGAAAGACAGATAGAGAACGGATTGATTTAGGTATCTCAACTGGTGAATTAGATTTAGGTTTAAAATGGATTCGAGTTGAGATACCTAAATCATACCAAGCCCTAATTTAAAATGGGTTATTGTTGCTGAACTGCAGAAGAAGAAAGAAGACGCTAAGATGAAGAAGTTCGTCGTTGCTGCTGCTGCTGTTGCTCAAACCCTAGCGAGAGAACTGATTTGCTCAAACCCTAGAGATTTTCTTCCTCTTCGCCTCACTTTTCTCTATGTTTTCTTCTCTCGAATCGATCTGTTTCTTTAGGTTTTCTCTCTCTGTTTCGATTTAGGTAGAGGGAATTAGTTTAGGGTATAATGGTAAAATCCTAGGTCGTATTGACTAGTCAACTAACTTAGATGGAAAAACAAACAGAAAGGACACTTTAGAAAATTGAAATATTTCGGGGGCACTTTTCCTTAGCATTTCTCAAACCAAGGGTACTTTATCAAAAATCCCTTAGAGATTTAAGACTTCTTAACAAAGCTTTGCTTATACGTGCAGCATAGAGAATACTGGATAATCCGAGTGCTTTGTGGGTGCAGGTGTTTTTACCTGGAAAAACAATGCACCGTCTCTGGGTACTTTCGTAGTGCTCGGAGATCAAAGTCGAACAAGACAAGCCTAAACCAAGGATGCTCGTTCCCGTCTTGCTTCGGTCACAGAGAGGATAGAGGTTGGTCTAGGGAGGGAAACAGCGAAGAAACTTGAGATCAGGTTGAGGATGTGTTTTGGGTGTGAGAGTTCAAGATTCCCGTCGTGAAGTCGACTGGAAATCTCCAAGGCTAGAACGTGTTTTGATTCTCAGGTGTTTTCTCTGAGGCACTTGGTTGTTTCTGTGTGTTCTGAACGTTCTTGGATTGATATCCTTAATGTTCTGCCTTGAAAAATAGAGGAAGCCTCTATTTATAGTTTGAACTCACCCTGATCTCTCGACAGAGAAGGTGGACGTCGTGGAAGAGTGGAGGAGTGGAGGACATGCGTTGGTTTCCGTAACTGCCTGAGTTGTGTGGAACATGCCCACTCGCGCCATCTTCTCGTAACTGTCCATCATCTCCATCAGTTTCTTTCAACTGTCGTAGACCGCCAGACCAATACCCCTAAAGTTATCCCCCCGTGTGATGTTTTGATGTCTCGAGTGAGTGATACGCGGATATTGCGTAGTTGAGTTGAGTAGAGTCGTATGACTAAGTGTTGCGTAGTTGCATTTGAACCGGGCAGCATTGCGTGGCTATGGCCATGATTTTGGCCGAGAGTAGGCATGGCGCCATGGCCTTTTGGCCAAGGCAAAACATCTTGGGGCGCCATGGGTAGTGGCGCCATGGCCTTTTGGCCAGGCCAGCTAAGCCAATCCTTGTGGCGCCATGGTTTATGGCGCCATGGCCGTGTTTTAGACAGGCCATTCACCTTGTGGCGCCATGAATATGGCGATGGCCTTTTGGCCAAGGCAAAACATCTTGTGGCGCCATGGGTAGTGGCGCCATGGCCTTTTGGCCAGGCCAGCTAGGCCAATCCTTGTGGCGCCATGGTTTATGGTGCCATGCTATGTGGCGTTTATGGCTTTGGCATCTGGCCAAGGTTGACTTTGGGGCAGCCTGTACCTTAGTCGCGGTGTGAGTGCTTATGCTACAACACACTTGAGGTCATGGCGTGTTTATCCATGGTATGCTAGACCATCCTGAACTTGGGATTAGGTCCGCTTAGGCCTGTTTAGGCTGGTGTATGCTTCTCAGAGAGCTCCGGACCGGCCTGGAGTTTCAATATTCCGAGGTTTGCACCAAGACTCGTGTGTTGAGTCGTATTTAAGAGGAAATCCACGAGGATGCGTCTCTGTTTAAGAGGAAATCCACGAAGATGCGTCTCTGTTGATTCTTCACCGTGTACATTAAGTGGCCTGACTCTGGGCAGATCAATGGGTTTAATATGTTGGTGAGATCATTAGTACTGCTCTATGATATTACCCTCCCCACCGGAGTTATAAGAGAGAGCTCATAGAGAGTTTATTTGGCTCATGGAATGGGTTGCACTCTGAGCTATAGAGATGAGCCTGAATAGGCGATTGCCTTGAATAAGACATGGTTTCGAGAGTGTTTTGACAATCTTGTCCCTCTCTCATTTTTCACCATCTACAGCAGGCAATTAGAGCAAAATATTTCCCAAATCGGAACATATTTCTCACAACAGATAACCAAGGTTCATCATGGTTTGCAAAGAAGCCTGGGTTTCATCTGTAACAACAGCTGCTGGAGAATTGGAGATGGAAGGAAGGTTATGATATGGGTAGACATTTGGATTACAGGATTAGAAGAACCACCATCACCAAACCCAAATACAAATGACAGTGAGGATTATATATGGGTCAATGAGTTGATTGATCAAGATACAAAGCGCTGGAAGGTTGCAGTTGTGCGACACCTTTTTACTCAAGATGTTGTTGATATCATCCTTCAAATGCGAGTTCCAATGGCTGCTCCGGACAAGCTTATATGGAAACTGACAAAGCATGACAACTTTACATTGAAGTCTGCATACAACAAGCTGAAATCTGACAGTCAACGCAAGCTTAATCTATCACCTGACATCCCAAACACCAATCTAAAGTGGTGTTAGGGATGTCAGGTGATAGATTAAGCATGCGTAGCAAACAATACCTGGAAGAGCAAGACTGAACTCGGTTTGTAGTTTCATTCCAAGTGAGTGTCCAATATGCAATCAGCAAGCTGAAACTATTGAACATATTCTCTTCAAATGTCCCTTCTCAAAGGCAGTGTGGATGGAGATACCTGGTGGAAGTCGTGCTATACAGTCGAGAAATAACAACATATACCAAATTTTCCAGACATGGGTGGAACAACAACGAGATGTTGATTCTTCTGCAATCTGGATAAACTTAGCTCCATTGGTGGTATGGAGTATATGGACAGAGAGGTGTAACTTTGCGAAGAAGAAGACTAAATTACACCCGAGGGCAACTGCGAAGAAAGCACAGAACTTTGCATCTTACCTAGATAGAATTTGCAAAGATAAAACTGCACTAAAGTACAACAGTAATACAGTGCAAGTTGAAATACCATCTACATGGTCCCCTGCGTCATATCCTAACATAACTGTGAATTGTGATGCATCTTATAAAAGTTGTGACAAGAAAATGGGAGTTGGACTAATTGTTCGTACTTTTGCAGGTATGTGGAAAGGAGGCAGAGCAAGGAGCTTCCAAGGTATCCTTAGTTCAGAACAAGCAGAATGCATAGCATTGTTGGAAGCAATAAGGTGGAGCAAGGACATGAACATACCGCAGCTTACAATATAAACTGATTTGAAGTATAGCCGGATATGTAAATGGAGGTGCCCATTCGATTGCCTGGGAGAATGAAATCCTACTACTAGATGTTTATTTTATTAGATTCTGTTAGTTCTTGGCAATGTGTTTATGTGCCAAGAGATTGTAATAAGGTAGCGGATGCGCTAGCCAAATTTAGTAGAAGAGAAAGTGTTAGTATGGATTGGAATGATGTTCCTCCTGACATCATCTCCAACCAACTAGAATGTGACTCTATTTCAATTTTAGTTAATGAAAGATTTCTGTCAGGGCATTGTCCGGTCAAACCCACTAGCGTTGGTATGTCAAGCTAGTTGTCAGTTTTAGGTGTCAAAACACAATCTTAATTTAGCCTACTAGAGCTTAGATTTCGGAATTGGGATATAGACAAAGTAGTAGAGACCTTGAAGACGAAGAATGTGAAGGCAAATAAGACATCAATTATTCTATCGACAAAAGGTTAGTAGGAGTTATGACTTTTATGGAAATTATTATATTCTACTTATTCTATCTTTCGAAATAGTCTGCTACTTTAGTAGAGATACTAATAGCGATTGATATCGTGTTCTTGTCTACATGACCATGTCTTATGTTGGTATTTATTAAGGTTACAAGAATGCAAGAGATAGATTTGATACCATCTTTCCATAGCAATGGTTTACTTGCAAATCACTTGTTGGATATGGGTGAATCTAAAGGAGTACTCTTGAGCAAGAGTCCAGTGGATTATAGCTGAGGGCGTCTAACCCGTCTAAGTACTGGCCCAGCCCAGAACTTCCAGCGGATCCAGTTAAACCCTAATTATGAGTAACGGCGGTCCACGAACCGGTTCGTGAACAGTGACTCCAGATTTTACTCCTTAGTTCCAAAACCTCAATTTGTACACGTACATGTACGTGAACCACAGATTCGATGTATTGGGTCGTAATTCAGAAGGGCAGTTCACGAACCGTCCAAGGTGAATATTCTCTAGAATTTTTACACGGGTTAAACTCTGACTCCTTTATCTCTTAGTTAGACTTGGTTATCACAAATAAATCTTTTGTGGTCCATCTAACGAATCTCAATGAGTCAATATATGTTGGATTTCTATCTTGAAGTGTGTTTGAGCTAACAAAACACTTGGCAGATACATGTTTAATGAATTCCAATTGAGATAAATCTATGTTTACTTGGTTTGCAAGTTAGGGTTTCCTAAACTTGTGAGACAAGTAACTACTTGCTTTATTCCTAAGCAACCTATTTTATTGAGTGCTATAAATATAGGGTTTCAGGACGAAAAACCACAAGCATCAAGCATACGTGAAGTTTCTCTGTGGAATTGATTGTAAGCTCTTTTCACTTCGGTGAAAGATTGTTGTGGTATAGTCATCCTCTATTAGGTAGCAGTTCCTCTGTGGGAATTACCTAACGACTATAAAGACTTCTCTTGAGAGTTGGGAAGCACGGGTAGGAGATTGAGACCTTAGTGGTTGAAATCGTATTCACATGTAACCTTGGTAACTTGATCACGTTCTTGTCTATTCTACGGTCCTTCTCTTCTGATATAAGGCCATTTAAGAACTGATACGTTACACACAGGGTTGAAAGGAAGCAACGCACGGCTGCGCTCGGTGTTGTAAGACCTAGTTAGCTCCAGTTGTATAAGTTTCTTAAGTAATTCTTCTTTTACAACTAAGGTAGAGACAAGTTGGGCATAGTTTACTCGGTTTACTTGTCAACCCCCGCTTGTAAGTAGATTTCCATATGACCTGGAGCAATCTCAAGGAAGTCACTTTGTGTTTGTCAAACTGATAGAGGACAGTTCAAACATACAGTTGACAATTGAGGTTGCAAAACCGGAATTATTGACACAAGCCTTTAACACCGGTTAAAGCAACTCCTAGGCCTGTAAAGAACGTCAGCTAGGGGAATCAAGTGCGTGACAATCTGTGGGGGATCTAGAGACGTAAGGAGTGCGATAGCAGCCAGTTCGCTTGGAGGGATAGAATTTGTCTCTGCTACATCCCAGACCGAATTCAGATAGTATGCTAGTGTTTGTAGACAGTTTGTATTGTGCGGTGTTCAATCTGGATGAGGTCCCAAGGTTTTTCTACAAGTCGTAGTTTCCTCGTTAAAAAAATCTATGGTGTCTTGTGTGCTTTACTTTCCGTATTATATTCTATGATTATATAATTAAAGCATGAACAAGAAGTACGTTATTCATAACCGTCGAGTTGGTCCATAATCCATCCAGGGGATTTGCCAAGCCTTGTCTTGCATTGGACCGATCACTTGTGATCCGACTACGGTTATCAGATTTGGATATTGATTTTTGAGATCGTCCATATCTTACCATAAGACTCACGAGCCCAAACGAAAAGTTGGTAGTATTTCGGTATCCCTGCTTTTTCAATTGGTATCAGAGCCAGTGAACACATAAAAGACGTAACTGTCTCTGTTTATCGAGGTTCGTGAATTATGGCGTACATAAAAAATTGGTTTATCTCTACCGCCAATTTAAGGTATATTTGGATATTTCTTTTAATTCGAAATATGGTGCTTACCAAATTTGATCCCTGGGAAAGATCTCAATTCGAAAACGTGTCCTTAGTTTCGAAAATCTCCTTAGATATTATTACTTCTAAATGTCGTCACCAACTTTAATAATGTCGACATTACTTCCTTGGTATTGCTGGGCTAACCATACGAACCTAGGTGGAAGTGGGATCTGGTCCAACGCGGTTCAACGTTCCGCATAAACGTATCATAACAAACGTGGACAAAGCCTTGTGTGTTAAGCTTAAGTCAACACAAAGGTTCAGACATTCCGAATCACGCAAATAGATATACCATTGGAAGTAAGGTGCGAGATTCTACGAGTAAATAGCAAAATGTTAAATCTCCTGAATTCTTGATTCTAATATACATGTCACGTTAATGATATCCAAGAATTCAAATAAAAACATCAAATGAATATTTGATCGAGTAGTAAATCATACGAGTAGTAAACATACATTATTGATCCGAAATTATGTGTACTAACTAGAGCGACTAACCATATTTCAGATAATGACTCAATCCTACTTAGTTGTACATTGAAGATGAACGGATTCAAACTTCAAACCGAGAATATCAAACTCATTAATTCGTTGAAGCACAAATCAAAAATATAGAGTTTCAACTTCTAAGATACGCATTCAGAGTCAACCATATTAAGGTTTTGAAACGTACATATGTTTTGGCAGAAACCAAATTAAGGTTTCGGAACCTAAAGTTCATTATATGACCCGAACCATATTAAGGTTCCCAAATCAAGTTTCCACATACCGAAACCTAAAGCTTGGTTTCTGTTAGAGCATTGCTCGGTTGAACCCACTGATGTTGCTATCTCAAGTCAGTTGTCAAGTTTATGAGACAAAAACACAATCCTTGATAAGTTTACTCTACAACTCGGACTAGGATAGTTCTAGGTAATCGAGACAAAGACCGATGAAGACGAAGACCGAAGCTTACTACTTGATAAATCATAACGTCCTCGCTGAAGGTTTGAAAGGTATTCCCTTTCCGTATCGTTTTTACCATTTCTATCATACCAATACACTACGCCACAGGCCCGGATTTGTGACGTTTTTTTTTGTTGCATCTGCAACGTTTTTTGACGTTGCGCACGTGGCAACGTTGAAAAACGTTGCGCAATTTTTTTTTAACGTTGGTGTAAATATATATAATTTTTTTAAATCTATTTTCCGGTAAAAAGACATATTTAACGTTGCGTATGCAGGGGCTAATATGTCTTTTTACCGGAAAATAGATTTTCCGGATTTATATATCGTTTTACCTATTTTTTTAGTTTTCACAGTCAACTCTTATCCTCTCACCTCTGTCGCGCCCGCTTCTCTGCTTCTCATCTTCCTGCTCAATCCAGTTCGCATAGATCGAAGGACAACTCTCATGAATCGAAGATTAATCCAACCCCCATCTCCTGCTATCAAAACCCTATCATCTTCTGGTGTCAGATCTCTTAGCTCTCTCTCACTTTCTCTCGACCTATCTCGACCAGAAAACTAGGGTTCTTTCTTCCTCAAATAAAAACCAGAAAACTCACCGATTGATTCGCAGAAATCTGTTCCAGAGATTTAATCTTGAGAGTTCAGCTAAAACCCTAGTTTATACCTAGTCTGTATTTACCTAAATCAGTGAGAAAAACCCTAGTTCTACCTATCAGAAATTAACCTTGAAATCTCACCTTCAAAACCTAAAATCAACCTCTAATTACTTTCATTTCTCCTCTAGATAAAAACCCATAGATCATAAAGTCGATCTAACATGTTTTTATCCCTAATTTTCAGAAGGTATAAACCCTAATTTTTATCCTAATTTTTTCTATTCTGGTAAGAAAAGTCGATTTTAATTTCTGGTTAGGGTTTTAATTTGTTCATCTATTTATTTGTGTTCATCTATTTATTTGTGTTCATCTATTTATTTGTTATCCATTCTATGTCAATTTGTCATAGTTTCATGTTCTGAGAGTTTTTTTTGTTCTACAGGCAGCCACTATTTCCTTTGTTACTTCTAATTCAGTTAAATTGATGGTTATATCTGCTATTCTTTAGGTTGCTTTTCCTGATCTGGTTTTCTGTTAAGCAGATTCTTTGGCCTGATGGGATCTTCTTAACCAAACACCCAAAGCGTCAACGACCACCTCAATATGTAGAAAAACAAGTTTGTTGCTGTTGTATGTTTGTGTGCAGTTGATGTGAGGAGATTAGAAGGCTACCAAGAGCAGTTGAGGAACGAGCTCAGTTGCTTGAACTTGGTGTGGTTGTAGCTATACAAAGAACTAAATTTTATACTACACTGACACCACGTTCTGAAAACAGACTTGTTTGTGTCCATATGTATCTGTTGTCCTTGGAACACTTGCCCATCCAAATCCCTGTTGTTGATGTATTATTGCACCGTGCAAATACATGGGTATTAATCATTTTTTTTTTGTAGAGTGTGGAGTTGACTACTGAAGCTGTGGATTTCTTGAAAGGTATTTTCAACTTGTTCGACCTCCATGGTGTAAGTGTTGCATACACCATCACCATCAACTTGTTTAGTGTGCTTAGTTGAAAATTTTGGTTGGGCATATACTTCCCTTTTGATCTGTATACAAAGAACTTTTAACAATGATTTGCACACTGGTAAAAATCTCTGACTTAAAGCAATGTTTTTTTTTGTTAGTTACTTGTGTTTTGCAAATTCTGGGGTGTTGGCTTCACTGAGTGGTTATGTTTTTTTTTTTTGGGTTTGCAGGTTGAGTAATAGATCAGGTTTGGAAGCAGCATTGGAGGCGGCAGTAGAGTTCTTCAACAAGGCAGTAAAGCCAGTGATGTTTGTTGAATTGGCGGATGCTTGTTCCTTGTGTAATTGACATAAACTGAAATTAGCCGAAGGGTGCGGGTGAAAATTTTGCATGAACATTATTGTATCAAAACCTCTTCTTATCTATGTTACTTTTGACAGGGTTTCAAGGTTACCAAACAGAGTTTGTGGAGGACTACTCCAAGCTGGACTGCTGTTTCGGCAAATAGGCAACCTGGTGCTGGGATTTTCATGCCTAATCAACCAGGCCTTGGCCTTTCACTTGCACAGCTGGGACGAGATGTCTCTGCCGCTGTAAGTGCCTCACGATC
The DNA here is from genome assembly GCA_023529015.1 of Papaver nudicaule. Classification (NCBI taxonomy): domain Eukaryota; kingdom Viridiplantae; phylum Streptophyta; class Magnoliopsida; order Ranunculales; family Papaveraceae; genus Papaver; species Papaver nudicaule. Next base: position 9,220 of record JAJJMA010117797.1, read on the forward strand.
ACAAGTGTCACATCTGTTAGTGCCTCTAGTCAATGTAAATGGTCTGGAACTTTACAAGTGTCACATCTTTTAGCTACTACTGCTTGCGTAAGACAGACTTGCTTTAGGGAATCACATGATAATTGGTTCCCATGACTTTTAGCTTCAGTTCTCACAGAACTCTGCATTTTCAGGAGAAATTGGAGGAATCAGCTCATCAAATCTTGTTGGATTACCATTCTGCAACAGTTACTCTCTTGGCTTTACAATCAGCTGCACCTGGTGATGTGAGTATAGTCTTTACGCATCTTCTCATATTTGGTGTGTTAGTAATTGTTCAGGCAACTTGAATATATCAGATGTTACAATTAGTATACACCAGTGTTTACACTCTTTTCTTTCTGTTTCCAGTTGATAATCAGTGTACACCAGTGTTTACACTCTTGTTAAGTTTTTGAATTACTTCGGGTGCATTGTTTATCTTGCTTTATTGGGTTTCGTTCATTTCGAGGGTTTGGAAAGCATGATTTGTTTGTATTCTGTTGTGTCTGAGTCGTGGTAGTAGCTTAGGTTGGATTGTGTAGGTTTGTATCGTAAGAGGAACTTATCTTGGTTCTGAGTTATTTTAGGCATTGTGATATCTTCACAGAGATTTCAGGGCATACTGCTCTTGTTTATCAGTAACCAAATTGTGTTCCCTTGTTTTGTTTTCCATGCCATTAACTCTCATAATGGATTTGATGCAGGTCTCTAAATCTATAGGTGATGTATATTTGAAGGATAATAAGTATAACTCCGAACTAATCGATTCAACCTGTGGATATTGTTCACAACAACCCACGTGTAGTAAGTTATTTCCCCTGCAACCTTTTTCGACAAATTATACATTCCCTCCCTACTGAGGTGAATTTAGCTTCCCCGAGGACCACTTCATAGACCTCACAAATGTGAAGCTAAATGCTCTGAACTGTCCATTAATTGATATTTTGTGCATTGAAACAGGTGAACACTCTGGGATCCTGAGCATGAACCTGCCAAGGGACTCATTGATGCCGTCAAGGTGCAAATCTCTTATCTCACTTGGGCACTCGCTCACTCACTCGTTTTGTTATGTATCACTACATGTTTTCTGTCTTGTTATGTACCATAGATTACACAGCTCACTTCTAAGTGAGCCTAAAGTTCAAGAAACTGCCATTTATGACCTACGTCTATCAATTTTTTCTGCCAGCAATATTACATACCTGGTGCGCGAGAACTAGCTCGTATTGGAGTCTGCAAAGCTCCAGTCATAGCTTGGCAATTTCTGAATGATGTGTTTGACATGCTTTGATGTGTATTTACTGTCTGTATCGCAGTCAAGTACCTGCAAGTGAGCATTATCAGCCATGTACCTGCAAGTGAGCATTATCATCTCATCTTTCGTATGTTGGTGCTGAAGACAGTCAAGTATGTTTGCCTCTTTTGTCAAATTCCTTTTGTTATTAACTTGTTTGGAGGTAGTTAGCATATTGGTTGGGGATAAATTGGAAGTTGTTGTAATGATCAAATGTTATACAATACTTGTTTCATGCATGTATTTTTTTGTATTTGGTATTTATTTTTGTATTTGGTATTTTTTTTAATACAATGTTTAGTATTTTTTCTAATACAATATTTGGTATTTTTTTTT
>JAJJMA010117810.1:0-16755 GCA_023529015.1 Papaver nudicaule
AAAGGAGTTTGGAATTTGACTCAGAGTGAAATTCTAAAAGAATATACACTAAATTCGACAACCAGTGAGATATCCACGTCAGGTTCACGTACTGGTACGTGAACAAATAGACATCTCGAACTCAGGAGAATTCCCAAGTGTCTGGTACACAAACCGGTTTGGGAACCGTCTGCTGGTCAAATTTGGTCAAATCTGGATTCCGCTGGAAGTACTGGGATGAGCCAGAACTTAGACGTGAGAACGTCCTCAGCTGTGATCCATGGACTCTTTGCTCAAGAGTACTCCTTTAGATTCATCCATATCCAACTTAACAGTTTGAAAGCAAACCATTGCAATGGACATATGGTGTCGAATCTATCTCATACATTCTTGATTCACAGTATTCGTGGGATCAAACACTGGTCATGACACAAGGCCATGTTACACAAGAATACGATCTCAATCGCTATTATCACTACTAAAGTAGTCGATTATATTTCGAAAGAATAGAGAAAGTAAAAATAGAAGAATATCCATAAAGTCATAACTCCTACTAACCTTTTGTCGATGAAGAATAATTGATGTCTTCTTTGTCTTCACAGTCTTCGTCTTCAAGGTCTTTAATACTTTGTCTATATCCCATTTCCGAAATCTAAACTCTAGTAGGCTAAATCAAGAATTGAGTTTTGACACCTAAAACTGACAACTAGCTTGACATACCAACGCTAGTGGGTTTGACCGGACAATGCCCTAACACCTCCGAACGCGTGACAAACTTAGTATGAAACCTAGTTCGTGAATTTGCGTTTGGGAACTTCTAGGATACAAGATCTACCTTACGAAGTTTTCTTCAAATCTTGGTCGTGATAAGATTGAAAGAATTCAATCGACCCAAGATACATGATGGAATTTTACTTCCGACCTGTGCTTCACGATCCTCAAGTGAAGTATTTTCAATTGTCGTAGCTCTAAAAGGACTTCGAGATGACGACCAACCTTTATGCAGGGATACACAGATGTGTAGAGGATAAGATTGTATCTTGCAGAAGGTCGTCTATTTATAGTGATCACCAAGGGAGGCTTTGCTTAAAATTTAAGCAACCTTGAGTAGGGCTCAAGCAAGTTCCGGAACTAGGAAAGTCCATAGCTTGAATACCCATTCTCAATCTTCTAAGAACTTTGGACTAAGCCAAAAGTTAAAGAAGACTCAACCTTGTTCGAAGGTTCGCGACTTCTGGTCTAATGCTTGTTTGGACATCGCTTTGCGACTTCTGGTCCAAATACTTAGTTTGAACATCGCTTGGATTAAGTTGTTGAATTCCATGGGCCAAGACACGACAAGTCCGAGAACTAATTATGTCTAAACCGAAAACTTCAAGATATGGAAGTTGGAAGTTTTCGCATGGCTTATGTGAACGCGTACACAGAGCAGTCCTTAGAGTTCAGGAGAATTCAGGAGAATTCTTGAACTTGTATGTACGCGTTCATGAACGCGTTCATACAGACTTAACTCGTTCTCTAAAATCCCAAAGGTGGCATATGTACATGTACGCGTTCATGAACGCGTTCACCGTTGGGGTTGTTTTCAAGAGATAACTCAACATACTCTTTCTATACAAATTATCACAAGGTGTGACAAATGCAAATGCGAAAATCCTAGAATACCTTCGGATCATATAAACAACATCATAAACTATTGGTATGATAGAAATGGTAAAAACGATACGGAAAGGGAATACCTTTCTAACCTTCAGCGAGGACGTTATGATTTATCAAGTAGTAAGCTTCGGTCTTCGTCTTCATCAGTCTTCGTCTCGATTACCTAGAACTATCCTAGTCCGAGTTGTAGAGTAAACTTATCAAGGATTGTGTTTTTGTCTCATAAACTTGACAACTGACTTGAGATAGCAACATCAGTGGGTTCAACCGAGCAATGCTCTAACATATAGTACCACAACATATCCAGCTCAAACAACCACAAAGGTACGCTCGAGCTTACATGGGTTAATATGCTAATCCCACATGTTGTTTGTGTAAAAAGTAAGAATCAGAGCAACTTTAAAGTATTTTTATCAAAAATTATAAAGTGATTATATTCATTCTTGATACAAAACTCCCCCTTAATCTTTATACCTCTTTTCGCCAAATTGGTATTACTTGATACTTTCGAAAAAGTACATAAGTAAGCAATACGGTCTTCTCCCCCTATGGTTATGAACCACAAGAACAAGAACCATATGTATTCTCCCCCTATTTGTCACAAAAATATGACAAACTAGTTGAGACTATTCCACATCCACGCTCCCCAAAAAGATTTGTTATTAAGCGCAAGCTCATTTAAGAACTCTCCCCCATGTGGTGTTATTCAATTAAGAACAACTACAAAGCCTAACTTGGACAAACAATTTAATGTATCCAGTTTTATTTGTTTACAATCTTCTTTCCTTAGCCAATCTTTTTGGAAAAGAGTATATGATTTTTGAGATTATGGAAACCCTAAAAATCATATAATCAAAAGTTTCTTGATCGTGAGAAAAAGCATAACTTTTGTAACATGACATAACTTTGCATCACTACCAAGGTAATGAAAAAGCTATGTATTGCAATAATATTGAGGTAGACAAATCAAGTATTGCAAACATCATTAATAATTATCTAAAAAGAACTTTTATTAATGAAATAAAGTAGTACATGCTGAAAAACTCTAAAAAGCATGAAAAGGCAATAGTTTATATTCCTTAGGCAAAAGTAAGAACAAGTTCGCACAAGGAACCAACTAATCTAATCTACTACGAAAGAGAAATCTAAACAAAAAGTTGTAGTCTTCCAACTTTATTCAGAATTGCTACTGGAAGGCTAGCCATCATTCTTGGCACCACAAACTTCACAAAACTTGTTGTCGGCAAGTTTGTTGATTTGTGCTTTCATGAGAGCTAGCTCATTATTTACTGCTTCCATCTGGGACTTAAGCAATACATTCTTTCTTGTAGTAGCCATGGTATTGACTTTCATAGCTTCAAAGTCTACTAAGAATCGCCAGACAATATCAGTTGATATATGAACATCCTGATCCAATTTCTCACATGAAAAAAATAGATCCAAGGCTGATGTTCATGAAAGTCAAGGCATTCTTTATTTTCTTCCAGAGTCTCTTCTTTCCTTTCCTTCTCTTCTGAGCACTTGGCATTGCTATACTTCTCCATTATTAAGATGAGATAGCAGAGAAAATACTTGAATGATTATTCTCAAGTATTGAGGTATTTATTAAGAATACCAAGAAAGGGTTAACTCAAATATCTCACACAATTTTGCACACCCAGAGTCCCTTAGGGTTTGTGTTTGTGTTTTAGAAAACAAAACGTGATCTATTTTTGAGATTTAAGTGACTCTTTTCGCAGATAAACTTATTTTCCGCGGATTTGAGTTTTTGTACAGAAAAACACTCAACGACGGTTCGGGAACCGTTTGGGTAAAGATAGTCTGTATTTTGAACCCGTCAGCCCAGTGGGCTGGGTGTTTTTATGGGAGTCCATACGTTCCTCAATCTGGTTTTGAAATAACCATCATTGATCACTCATGTGCCCATTCTGAGTGGTACTGATCATCATTAGGGTTTCTCATCCCTGATCAATATTCCCTTATCTTTCAGCACTAAGATGAGGAAATTATTTTCAACACTTAATTTTGAGTGTTGTGTAAACCTTCGTTTAGATCTCCTCGATTGTCTTCCTTCAAAGTTATCATAGAAGTTACTATCATCAAGATATGGCTCTGTATCCGATGATCCTCTAGACAGCTTCCTAGCTCCATGAACCTGTTTTATAAGGTCTTTATTGAGCATAGTATATCCTGACAACATCTTGTTCACATTATTCAGGCTTATCAGTTCATTGGAGAATCGAGGTTGATTGCTCTCAGAGTTTTCTCTCTTAGGAATCCACCTCTTAGTGGACATGGATGAGAAAGGCATCCTGTTCCATATTTCCTGAGTTTTTTCTTCTTCTAGAGTATGGAATAACTCTGCTATGATTTTCAGTCATATGTGAGGATCTTCTCTTAATTGCCTTATTCCTTGTCCCTGAATATGTCTTAGAGAGTTTAGACACATTTTTTAGAACAATATTTAATGTGTGTGGAGTTGAGCAACTCGTTTTGTCCTCTTTTGGCTATTCCATTCAGTCTGAAGGTGTCCTTTTCTTTTACAGAAACTACATGATTTCTCATGTTTTTTACCTTCATTCAAACTCTTTTTGTGGGTACTGTTATCATCAGAATGATGAGTGGAATTAGCCACCTTATCAGTGGTGTGAGAAGATGTCAGCTTCTTTCCAACAGTTTTGCCACGACGAGTTCTTGATGTCTTTTCTGATTGATTTTCTTTGGGTTTTTCAGAGATTTATTTGAGCCGATCAATTTCTCCCATTAACTCTTCTATTTTTTTCATGAGCAATCACAAATTCAGACTTTTCAGTCTCTAAACTGGAGAGGGTCTGTGGATTGTATCTTTTCACTGTTGAGTCAGATGAATGACCTTTCCTCTTTAGTAGTGAGATCTCTGTGGTTAGGGACATAACCAAAGATTCTTGTTCATTGACTTTATCCAAAAAGGAATTTACTTTGGCCTTCAATCGTGAGATTTCAGAAGCTTGAAATTTCATGAACCTAATGAGTCCACTACTTTCCTTAGCTGCATCTCTTTCAAGGTCTGAATCAGAATCATCTGATAGAATGAAAGAGTAAGGATTATCACTCAATTTGACAACCTCAGTTGGTTGTTCTCCACAAGATCGTGTCGTACTAGTTGTGTATGAGTGTGTTGGAGTGGTGTCCTCTGGTGTAGAGTTAGTACTAGGATTCATAGTCACGAACCTTGATAAACACAGACAGTTACGCCTTTAATGTGTTTAACGGCTCTGATACCAATTGAAAACGCATGGGTACTGAAATATTACCAATTTTTCGTTTGGGCTCGTGAGTCTTATGGTAAGATATGGACGATATCAAAATCAATATCCAAATATGATAACCGGAGTGGGATCATAAGTGATTGTGTTAGAGCATTGCTCGGTTGAACCCACTGATATTGCTATCTCAAGTCAGTTGTCAAGTTTAAGTGACAAAAACACAATCCTTGATAAGTTTACTCTACAACCTCGGACTAGGATAGTTTTAGGTAATCGAGACAAAGACCGCTGAAGACGAAGACCGAAGCTTACTACTTGATAAATCATAACGTCCTCGCTAAAGGTTAGAAAGGTTTTCCTTTCCATGTTTCGCATTTTCCATTTCTATCATATCAATAGTCTATGGTTGTTTATATGATCCGAAGGTATTCTAGGATTCTTTCCCTTTGCATTTTTCACATCCGTGATATTATGTATAGGTAGAGTATGTTGAATTGTCTCTTAAAATGACCTCAACGGTGAACCTGTACATGAACGCGTACATGTGTTGCTTAAAGGCATTCCAGAGAATGAGCGGGTCTGTATGAACGCGTACATACGAGTTCACAGATTTCTCATGAATTCTCCTGAACTCCATTTGACAACTCTATGAACGCGTACATATAAGCCATGAGAAAACTTCTAACTTTCATATCTTGAAGTTTTCGGTCTAGGCATGATTAGTTCTTGGACTTGTCATTACTTGGCCCATGGAATTCAACTACTTAATCCAAGCGATGTTCAAACAATTATTTGGACCAGAAGTCGCAAGCGATGTTCAAACATGATTTGGACCAGAAGTCGCAAACCTTTAATAAAGGTTGAGTCTTCTTTAACTATTGGCCTTGTCCAAAGTTCTTAGAAGATTGAGAACGGGTATTCAAGCTATGGACTTTCTTAGTTCCGTAACTTGCTTGAGCCCTACTCAAGGTTGCTTAAAATTTAAGCAAAGCCTCCCTTGATGATCACTATAAATAGATGACCTTCTGAAAGATACATTCTTAATCCTCTAAACATCTGTGTATCCTTGCATAAAGGTTGGTCGTCATCTCGAAGTCCTTTTGGACTACGACTATTGAAAGACTTCACCTAAGGATCGTGAAGCACAGGTCGGAAGTTAAATTCCTGATCCTGTATCTTGGGTCGATTGAATATTTTCAATCTTATCACGACCAAGAGTTGATAGAAACTTCATAAGGTAGATCTTGAATCGTAAACCCTAGAAGTTCCTTAACGCATATTCACGAACTAGGTTTAATACTAAGTTTGTCAAGCGTTAGGAGGTATTCTTTAGGCTAGATCAATAAGCCATATTCAACAAACCAAATTTCCATTAACCCTAACTTTAAGTCTAAAGGAAATCACAATCGTATTCTCGTTTAATTACTTGAATACTTTTAGGCGTCCTGTTAGAGGCAGGGTAGCGCTAGTCTTCACGAAGGGAAGTGGAGCAACTCCTAGGCCTTTAAAGGACGTCAGCTAGGGGAATCAAGTACATAGGTTTCTGCGGGAGCCAAGAGACGTAGGAGCACATTGGTAGCTGAATTGCTTGTAGGGTGAATTCAGTCTCGATACATTCAAGTACGAAGTTTGAGAGTAGGCTAGCGTCTGTATACCGTTAATACTGAGGGTGTTCACATCTGGACGAGGTCCCGGGGTTTTTCTGCTAGGTTTGCAGTTTCCTCGTTAACAAAATTCTGGTGTCTTGCATTACTCCACATTATATTGTCTCTGATTTATATAATTGAAGTAATTGCAAGTTTTTTGATTCATAACCTTTGAGTGAATCTATCTCTATTGAGATCTACAAGAACCACGTTCTTGTTAGGGTTCGGTTCTCTGAACTATACTCAGGTTGTTGTTTGAATATTGATTTGTGAGATCGTTCAAACAACCGTAATCAACTAGGTTCACGAAAACTAAAAGTTGGTGGTGTATCTTGGTATCCCCTCTTTTTCAGATTGGTCCAACTCAAGATGAATCTTGGCGAATCCCCTGGATGGATTATGGACCAACTCGATGGTTATTAATAACGTACTTCTTGTGTTTTCTTTAATTATATAATCAGAGAATATAATGCAGAAAGTAAAGCACACAAGACACCCGAGATTTTTTTAACGAGGAAACTACGACCTGTAAAAAAACCTCGGGACCTCGTCCAGACTGAACACCACACAGTACAAACTGCCTGCAAACACTAGCCTACTATAAGACTTCGGCCTAGAATGTAGAAGAGACCAACTCAAGACCTCCAAGCGAATTGTCTACTGTCGCACTCCTTACGTCTCTAGATCCCCCATAGATCGTCACATAGTTGATTCCCCTAGTCGACGTCCGTTACATGCCTAGGAGTTTCTTTAACCGCTGTTAAAGGCTTATGTCAACAATACCGGCTTTGCAACCTCAATTACTGACTGTATGTTTGAACTGTCCTCTTCAGTTTGACATACACAAAGTGACTTCCTTCGGATTGCTCCAGTTAATACGGAAATCTACTTACAAGCGGGGGCTGACAAGTAAACCGAGTAAACTACACCCAACTTGTCTCTACTTCAGTTGTAAAAAGAATCACTTATGAAACTTATACAACTGGAGCTAACTAGGTCTTACAACACCGAGTGCAGCCGTGCGTTGCTTCAACCTTGTATGTAACGTATCAGTTCTTGAATGGCCTTATTGCAGAAGATAAGGACCGTAGAATAGACAAGAACGTGATCAGGTTACCAAGATTACATGTCAATATGATAACAACCACAGAGGTACGTTATCGCCTACCTGTGCTTCCAAACTCTCAAGAGAAGTCTTTATAGTCGTTAGGTAAATCTCACAGAGGAACTGCTACCTAATATAGGATGACAATACCACAACAAGCTTACACCGAAGTGCACATATTTTACGATCAATTCCATAGAGAAACTTCACGTATGCTTGATGCTTGTGGTTTTCGTTCTTTACTCCTCTATTTATAGCACTTAATAAGATAGGTTGCTTTGAGATAAAGCAACTAGTTTCTTAACCTACAAGTTAGCAAGTGCCTGTGTAAATGAACCCGTTACTTAGCTTGCACACGAAGAAACTCTAGATTTATCTCAATTGGAAATCTTTAAACATTTTTCTGCCAAGTGTTTTGTTAGCTCAAAAACACTTCAAGATAGAGATCCAATAGACCGAGATAATCATTATCCTATTGACATATTGAGATTCGTTAGATGGACCACATAAGATATTCTGATAAGCACAAGTCCAACTAAGATATAAAGGAGTCAGAAGTTTAATCCGCGTGAAATCCCCGAAGAATATCCACGTGGACGGTTCTGGAACCGTCCTTTTGAATTCCGGCCTGTTTTTACCTGCAAAAACAAGTGTACCGTCTCTGGGTACTTTCGTAGTGCTCGGAGATCAAATTCGAACAAGGCAAGCCTAAACCAAGGATGGCCGTTCCCACCTTGCTTCGGTCATAGAGAGGATAGAGGTTGGTCTAGGGAGGGAAACATCGAAGAAACTTGAGATCAGGTTGAAGGTGAGTTTTTGGGTGTTTGGGTTCAAGATTTCCGTCGTGAAGTCGACTAGAAACCTCCAAGGCTAGAACGAGTTTAGATTCTCAGGTGTTTTTCTCCAAGGCTCTGTGTATTTTCTGGATATTCTCGGTGTTCTAGTTGTTCTGAACGTTCTGCCTTGGAAGATAGAGGAAGCCTCTATTTATAGTTTGAACTCACCCTGATCTCTCGACAGAGAAGGTGGACATCATGGAGGAGTGGAGGAGTGGAGGACATGCGTTGGTTTCCATAACTGCCTGAGTTGTGTGGAACACGCCCACTCGTGCCATCTTCTCGTAACTGCCCACCATCTCCATCAGTTTCTTTCAACTGCCGTAGACCGCCAGACCAATACCCCTAAAGTAATCCCCCCGTGTGATGTTTTGATATCTCGAGTGAGTAGTATGCGGCTATTGCGTAGTTGAGTTGAGTTGGGCTGTACGACTGATTGTCGTGACCAACATGGTGTGATTTCGAGTGGCCTTGGTCTTTGGCCAAGGCCACAAGTGCTTGATTGCGCTTTGGCACTTGTCGTGGTGACGCCATGGTTCATGGTGCCACGGCCTTGGCCTTTGGCCAAGGCCATCCTGTTGTGGCGCCATGAATGATGGCGCCATGGTTTTTGGCCTTTGGCCATTTAGGACGCGCCTTTGGCGCTAATCGTGGAGGTGCCATGGCTTATGGCGCCACGGCCTTAGCCTTTGGCCAAGGCCATCTTGTTGTGGCGCCATGAATTGTGGCGCCACGATTTTCGGCCTTGGGCCAATGTTTATTTATTGTGGCGTCATGGAGTATGGCGCCACGGCCTTGGCCTTTGGCCAAGGCCATCTTGTTGTGGCGCCACGATTTTCGGCCTTGGGCCAATGCTTGTTCATTGTGGCGCCATGGAGTATGGCGCCACGGCCTTGGCTTGTGGCCAAGGCCTAGCCTACTTTGCGGCTATTTTCGTTATGGCCTTGGCCTTTGGCCAAGGTCAAGTAAATTTGTGGCGCCTTGCGCCATGGCCTTGGCCTCTTGGCCAAGGTTGATTTCTTGCGAATCCATGGTTTGTGGTGCCATGCTATGTGGCGTTTATGGCTTTGGCATCTGGCCAAGCTCGACTTTGGGCAGCCTGTGCCTTAGTCGTGGTGTGAGTGCTTATGCTACAACACACTTGAGGTCATGGCATGTTTATCCATGGTATGCTAGACCATCCTGAATTTGGGATTGGGTCCGCTTAGGCCTATTTAGGCTGGTGTATGCTTCTCAGAGAGCTCGGACCGGCCCGGAGCTTCGATATTCCGAGGTTTGCACCAAGACTCGTGTGTTGAGTCGTATTTAAAGAGGAAATCCATGAGGATACGTCTCTGTTGATCTTTCACCGTGTACCATCAAGCGAGGTCTGGCTCTGAGCTGATCGATGGGTTTAATATGTTGGTGAGATCGTTAGTACTGCGCTATGATATTACCCTCTCCACCGGAGTTATAAGAGAGAGCTCACAGAGAGTTTATTTGGCTCATGGAATGGGTTGCACTCCGAGCTATAGAGATGAGCCTGAATAGGCGATTGCCTTCAATAAGGCATGGTTTCGAGAGTGTTTTGACAATCTTGTCCCTCTCTCATTTTTCACCATCTACAGAAAGTCCCCTGGTTAGTGTGGAACAGAAATGTTTCATGCTAAGCACTCAGATGGTGATGACAATGGTCTGGGGTCTTCCATCTAATACTAACACAGGGTCTCATGGTATGGATTAAAAGTAAATCCGCATGTAAGTGCGCATGTGTCGCTAAAATATTGTTTTCGTTAACTGGACATTGGCGTTAACGGGACAATGGCGTTCCCGAGGTTCAGGGCATTCCAGGTGTATCCCCTACAGGCCTCGCAGGCCTATTCTCTGGTCGATTCCCGGCTCTACTTGACTAAGGAGCCATTAGGGTTTCTAAACCCATATGGATGCGAGATTACACTTTCGTGTTGTCGCTGGTGTTATTCGTTCATTAAGTTATTCGTGGCACCATAGGTTTCATGGGCCACGACCTTTGTGGCTCCGCAAGCTCTTGTGGTGCCGTGGCTTTTCTAGAGAAGGGGACACTATGCTTAGTAAGGTCCCCAGGGTCATGCATGTGAATACTTACGTAGGCTAGGTCTTAGCCAAGAAAATGAAAAGAAGGGAGAGGTTTTACCCGTTTTAGCAGAGAGCTTTTCCTCCTTCTTGTCAAGATCAAGTCCTTGTTTCTCCTTGATCATCTCCACTTTCCAGTAGGGTGCGTCCATTGCTCGCTGTCTTTAATGCGTAGTGAAGTCCCAGGAGGATATCGTCGCTTATGAGGTGTCTCTCCATGAGATGTGGCGCCATGAGGTGTGGATCCATGATATGTGGCGCCCTGGGGTGTGTCTCCATGATATGTGGCGCCCTGGGGTGTGTCTCCATGGTCTTGGTGGCGTCGTGGATGTCGGTGCTACGAGCTTTGCACCATAGTCTATTCGTTGTAAACTGCGTCTTGCACGTCTCTTGGTTTTTGCGCCATATATCTTGACTCACTGGTTGTATCACCATGAAATTTTTACACGTGGTAGTAGACATCCAGGGGAGTGTTGTATCCAAAAATCTTTTTGAGGCGCCTCGTAGATTTTCCGCAGTACTCGGCGTGGTCTTGTACACGATTCCTGATTGCTGTCTCGCGTGTGCTGTAGGGTTTGTGTCGTATCTCCAAATCCCCTCGGTGGATTGGTACGAAATTTTAGTGTGTGTTGGGAGACATACATATAAAGTTTGTGTCCGAAAATCTCTCCAAGATCCCTTGTGGATTTCTCAAACCAGTGGTTTCTTCGCGACGGAAGTTGCTGGCGCAGGAAATTCTGACAGCTTTTCTTCTCTCCAATGTTTACGCCATATTTCTCAAACCACATGGATTTATTGTATGAAATCTTTCCACAAAGTTGTAGACATTAAAACGGAGTTAGTGTATAAATTTCACCCAAGGACTCCTCAGAGCTCTCCGCAGCAACTGTTTTGATTTCGTGTGTAAGTTCTGTCTACTTCTTCGGTGCGCTGCAATGTTGGCGCCATATCTCTCGATCCACGGATTGGATCGCCACGAAAATTTTACGTGTGACATAATATACCTGAAGGAAGATGTTGTCCAAAATTCACCTTCAGATCTCTTACGGATCTTCCGCGTTGCCCGTTTTCGTGAAGGTTGTCGTACAACGAATCTGGTACGTAGTCGTGAGCACGTCTTTGTTCGTCTCCAGAGTAGGTTTGCTCCATGGAGACCCAAAATAAGATGATTTCTCCACAATATGGTTTACCGTACTTGGTTGGTAGCTCTAACGCTGAGGTTGTGGGCGATAGTGTTGATTAGAGTTCTTCCCTGGAGTCTCCCTTCCTTCGAGAGATCTGTAGCGGGTAGTTCCATGCTGTATGGACATCTCTGGTTGAGTAGGCTCTTCTTATGATGATGAAGCGCTTTGGCAGAGACAAAGGAGCATCTGTTGTACTTCACGTTTCCCTTTGGGTCGTGGTAGTCGGCATTGCTATCGGTACTTGGTGGAGCGAAGGGCGGCGGCGAGAAGTCCCCAGCTATGTTTCCTGATATCTTATCAGCGCCTCTTGTTGAGTTCGCCTTCCCTCGTGCAGACACATGTGCGTTGGCCTTTCGAAGACGAGGAGGCAGAGTGTTCTCTCTAGTTGTTGAGACTCATCGGGTCGGGGTAATCCGGTTGCTCCTTCCTTATTCAGGCGTCTAGTAGCTCTAGTACTTTGTCGAAGATGATGAGTCTGGGAATCCTGTATAGGCTTCAGTCCTCGTACTCCTCGCGGTTGTGGTTGCAGATCTGCATCCTAAGTCCCCACGCATTCTGTGTCTCTGGGCTTGTTTCAGCGATCCTTCTGTAGAGGCGATGTCGGCTCCCTTCGTTCACGGGGTTGCGGACTTGCTTGGGTAGGATCATGCTCTGTTTCCTTCCTTCATCGTGCTCGGTAGTTCACTGTCCGCTAAAAAAAGTCGTGATCTCAAATCCTGACTTCCTTTTCCTTCACTTTCTCTTTTCTTTTCTCGGCGCCATGGGTAGTGGCGTTCCATGGCGTCGTGACTTTTTTTTTTTTTTTACATATGTGTGGCGCCGTGGGTTGGGGCGCTACGCCCATGTGCTTTCCCTCCTCTTTTGTGGCGCCACGGGTAGTGGTATCCCATGGCGCCATGGGTTGGGTCGCCACGCCCATTTTTCGCCGAACTGTGGTGCTGTGGTTCTCCAGTCTTCCTTGTTGGCCTTCTCGTAATGGTTTCGTTTAGGCCTAGTATGCCTTCAGCCAGTTGTGTCGATACCCCGTCGTCTGGTTGCTGACGGGTCTCCTTGCGGCTTCGTTAGTTTGAAGTCTGAACTTCCTCCAGTGAGGAGCACCCCATGAGAGAGGTGTCTTTTGGATAGGGAGGTTGGTGTGGACGAGATAGAGATGCGCCTTCTCCTCTTGGTTCTCCAGGGGGTTTCTCTCAATCGAGTAGCAGAGTTAGGTTGTTGGACATGCTCGTGTTCAGGTTTGTCTTGAAAGTCTAAACCTTGGAGTCCCTGGCTGGCTGCAGTGGTAACTCTGGAAACGCCAATGTCTCGTTGTCATCCTATTAGTGATGATGGAGTTGTCCGTTCCTTCAGTGTTTGTTGGTAAGTCCTTTGTTGCCATGGGTACTATGAGCTTGGTTTACCCCTTTTCAATAGTTGGGGCGCCGTGGCTTGTGTTGTGATCTTCTTCGACCTACACTGTCACCTGAAGTCTTCGAAATGAGCTCGAAGTCGTATGCTTCGGGTGTATCGCCTCTGTAGTTGGTCTCTTCCTCTTATCCCCTTCGGTGATGGTACTCGTAGAAGGTAAGTCGTTGTTGTACGGCTCATTGATGAGGTTGACGTCGTCGTCGGCATCACGAGCCTCTTCGCTTCCTAGGGGTTTGGCCCTCTCCGGTAGCGCTGGTGCATGCGCGGTAAGTTTTTCGCAGTTCCATGGATGGTTTGGTAGACAAGGATCATTTCGCAGAGCTCCAATGACGGGTAAGGTCGTCGGACTAAGTGTAGGCTCTGCCAGTGGGGCTCCGGGAATTTCTGAGTCTCAGTGCTTGGTGGTGTCGATGCTCCTCCTTTGGGGAAGGGGGTCTTCTACACTCTGTGTGGGCACGTTAGTCAGTGCTGGTGAACTGGCGTCGTCTCCTCCTCTGGGTTCTGGAGCGGTATCTTCAAATCGTTTTTTGCGGCGTATCTGCGTTGTGGCTCTCTCTCCGTTGAGGTTCTCCTTGAGTAGAGATCATTTCGTCATCCTAGACGGGGATCGCTGCGGTGTTCGTATTAGTAGCAGATCTGGGAGTTCCTTTGGCTTGTGAACTTGTTGATGGTTCCGTGGTTAGAGTTTCGAGATAAGCCGAGACTTCAACTTGGATCTTGATCCTTCTTTC
Organism: Papaver nudicaule; assembly: GCA_023529015.1. NCBI lineage: Eukaryota > Viridiplantae > Streptophyta > Magnoliopsida > Ranunculales > Papaveraceae > Papaver > Papaver nudicaule. The sequence continues at coordinate 13,881 of JAJJMA010117810.1, forward strand.
CGGATGATCATCTCGACACTTGGCTGGTTCCTCCAAGGTTGGCGTCCTTGGCACTTCCTCTTCTTTTAGGGTGGTAGCATATGTAACTGCGTTCTCCCCCACCTTTCGTTTGAGGTTGAACAGTTCTGCATATTCCTTGAAGTCTGGGATGGTCTCTAAGACTTCGGATGGTATGTCGTAAGGGATGAGTTCGCCTTCTCCTCGGATCTTGTCGTTGTGTAGCTTGTCACGTACAACTCCGGACTCCGGGAGGACTTTGATGGAGATTCTTACGGCTGTGCCGATGTCTACTGCCGGTTTTCCAGGGTTTTTTTCTCTCGAGTAGCTTTCCTCGTGGTGAGTCCCCAGTGGCTCGGTGAATGTAGGCTATCAGATAAGAGAGGGGTGGACGGAGTACCTTCTTGATCGAGGGGGTCCTCATCGACTCCCCTAGGTTCTGCAGGCGCCTTGCTGCTCTTTTGTACAAAACGCTCCATGAACTCCAGAGGGAGCGTCTCCTGGTCGTTGTTGATCCATGGGCGTCCCAGCATCATGTCGCTCTTCGAGGACTCCCTTAACAATGTGGAACTCCGCTATGGTTGGAATCGTGGTGATTTCGACGGGAAGGTCGATCCATCCGTAAGTGCGTACCTCGACTCCGTCAGGACCTTCGTTGACGTCGGGACACGAACGGCTCTGCTTCGAGGGATGCCTGCGGCTCTGAGAGTCTTGACTGGAACCGTGTTCACCGGAGATCCCGGGTCGATGAGCGTCTTTGAGAATTCACCACCAGGCACGTGGGTGGTCGTAAGGAGTCCCCAGCCTTGTCCTCGTGTTATCGGCTCCTGTTTGTACATCGTCTGCTCATTGACTTCCTTCAAAGGTAGGCGTTTCCCTGATGCTATCGTGTTGAGTGTTGTGAACACGTCTTTTCACTGTGGTTTCGAGAGACAGAGAGTCTCGCATTATCTCCTCCACTCTCTCGTTCACCGGCTCCTCGGGGAAGGTGAACGCTTGTTTCGTAGGCGCAATTCCCGAGACTCCTCCTTGGCTTGGAAGATCTTAGGTTTGCTACCTCTTCGGTTGTAGGAGGGCGTTGAGTCGAAGGGAGTTCGATTACCTCGTCATGGATCCGAGAGTTTAGCAATTCTAGTACCTCCTCCATGAGAAACGGGTAGTCTGGTATCTCTGATCTGGCTTTCTGCCTCCGCATCTCCGGTTGATGTGGTCCTCCTTGGTTCATGTTCTCGTTTGGGGGGCCCGGAGCTGAATTAGTGCATTTTGGATGTGTACCTTCCGTGGCAGGGCCTTTCCTCCGTGCGGGTACGGTGGTCGGTGTGGATAGGTAGCGCCACCTCTCTTTCTCGATTTCGTAGTAGCTTTTCCAAGTTGCTTGTCGTGAGGTCGTTTGGTGGATCAATTCCTTCTTGTCGTTGTTGCAAGTCCCCTTCCGGTATCGCGCTTCGCGCCGTTGGGTCTTGTGCTTAATGTTCAGCGAGGTGTTCTCCCGCTTTTCACTTCCTGTCGTTGTGGAAGCTTCTTCAATGAGTTCTCCATGCTTTAGTCGTTGAGTCATCTGCCTCAGTGTGGGTATTATAGAGGTGGACCTCGCTTCTGCCTCCTGGGGAAAGAAGAGGTGGTGTAGGCTCGAGGGGCTTCTCGGGTTGGTTGGTTGTCGCTCTAGCGGTGTGCGGCCATAGGCGATTCGTCCCTCGTTCGGGTGATGGTTCTTTCCAACAAAGCGAGTGCGGTGACGAACCTCATCGCAGCTTCATGGAGTTCGGAGAAGGTCTGGAAGCGGAGGTTCTCCAAGAGGGCTCGGTATACGGGAATCGTTCCGTTGATGCAAGGTTCCACCAACTGCTGCTCCGTTAGTGGGGTGTTGGGTGTAGCCGAGATGATAGGTGTTGTAGGGGAAGTTTCTTGCGCCGTCATCTCCCAGGGTAGACGCTTCTTCATTGATGACCTTCTGGGACCGAGAGAATGATCTCCCACTGTGGTCGCCAACTGTTTTTACCTGCAAAAACAAGTGTACCGTCTCTGGGTACTTTCGTAGTGCTCGGAGATCAAAGTCGAACAAGGCAAGCCTAAACCAAGGATGGCCGTTCCCGCCTTGCTTCGGTCACAGAGAGGATAGAGGTTGGTCTAGGGAGGGAAACAACGAAGAAACTTGAGATCAGGTTGAAGGTGAGTTTTTGGGTGTTTGAGTTCAAGATTTCCGTCGTGAAGTCGACTAGAAACCTCCAAGGCTAGAACGAGTTTAGATTCTCAGGTGTTTTTCTCTGAGGCTCTGTGTATTTTCTGGATATTCTCGGTGTTCTAGTTGTTCTGAACGTTCTACCTTGGAAGATAGAGGAAGCCTCTATTTATAGTTTGAACTCACCCTGATCTCTCGACAGAGAAGGTGGACGTCATGGAGGAGTGGAGGAGTGGAGGACATGCGTTGGTTTCCATAACTGCCTGAGTTGTGTGGAACACGCCCACTCGTGCCATCTTCTCGTAACTGCCCACCATCTCCATCAGTTTCTTTCAACTGTCGTAGACCGCCAGACCAATACCCCTAAAGTTATCCCCCCGTGTGATGTTTTGATATCTCGAGTGAGTAGTACGCGGCTATTGCGTAGTTGAGTTGAGTTGGGCTGTACGACTGATTGTCGTGACCAACATGGTGTAATGTCGAGTGGCCTTGGTCTTTGGCCAAGGCCATCCTGTTGTGGCGCCATGAATGATGGCGCCATGGTTTTTGGCCTTTGGCCATTTAGGACGCGCCTTTGGCGCTAATCGTGGAGGCGCCATGGCTTATGGCGCCACGGCCTTGGCCTTTGGCCAAGGCCATCTTGTTGTGGCGCCATGAATTGTGGCGCCACGATTTTCGGCCTTGGGCCAATGTTTGTTT
>JAJJMA010117832.1:6691-20770 GCA_023529015.1 Papaver nudicaule
TGGGGGGGGGGGGGTGTATTTTGCTTTTGTTCCCCTTCCCCTTTTTTTTATTTTAGAGGTTTTCATACGGTAATGGAAGAAAAGATCAAAGATAAATAATTAAAAAAAAATTGAACGACTGCCCTTATCCTCTGGCTTTATCCGCTTATGCATAGTATAACTTAATCCATTTACCATTGATCGGGGTATCGATCTCCTTGCCGCTCATGTGGTTGAGGTAGTAGTAACCGCTTTCCGCAATCTTTCTCACAATGTAAGGCCCGCGCCAGTTTGCTGCAAATTTCCCAGCCTATGTCTTTCTCTGCACGTGTTTTGCGATTTTTAACACAATATCACCAACCTCGAAGGAGCGCGGTATTACCTTTTTGTTATAATAACGCGCCTTGGTAGCTCTGTAGGTTTCAGCGAAGTTCTCCGCCCTCGCCCTACGTTCTGCAAGCGCATCGAGATGCGCGATTTTGCTTACATCATCTGGTTCCGTGTGGCTAGCCATTGCCACTCTAGCTGATGGTACCGCCACTTCACCTGGTAAGATGGCATCCTCCCCGTATACTAAAGAATAGGGAGACGCCCCTGTTGAACTCCGCTTGGAGATCCTGTAGGCCCATAGTGCTAGGGGCAACTGCTCGTTCCAGCTTCTGTGATGATCGTGGACAGTTTTGCTCAGAATCCTTATTAGCGTTTTGTTAGTGGATTCCGCCAATCCATTCCCCTGTGGGTAATATTCAGTCGACGCATGTTGCTTTATATGGTATTTGGCCAATAGATCTGCCACCTTCTGGTTGATGAAGGAAGTACAGTTGTCCGTGCGAATGATCATAGGCGCGCCAAAACGACAAATGATGTACTCTTTGATGAACGCGGCAATGGTTTCTCCCTCGTAATTTCGCAGAGGCGCGGCTTCTACCCACTTGGTTGAGTATTCCGTGGCCGTGATTATGTATTTATGCCTTCCAGAGAATAGAGGATTTATAGGGCCAATCAGGTCCAGACCCCCACTGTGAAAGAGCCACGGAGCAACTACGCTGTGTAATTCTTTGTGCGGCGCTTGAATGACATTCCCATGGAGCTGGCAGATGTCGCATTTTCTTACGAAATCTGCTGTGTCAGCCTCCATGGTGGGACAATAGTATCCCCCTTCGTGAATATGTACGAATAGCTTGCGCTTTCCCTGGTGCTCCATCTCGTGAGCTTTGGTCATCACTATCCGTGCCTCCTCTTTACTCAGGCATCTTAGGGCCCCGCTGTTAAAGCTCCTCCTATACAGTACTCCATCGTTGATGAAGAAACGCGCCGCCTTCTTCTTTATTACCAAGGCTTCCACCTCGTCTCCCGGGAGTAACCCGTTCCTTAGGTAGCTGATGTATGGCTGCCTCCAGTCCAATTCTTCAACTGTACAGACCTCTGATGGTTGCAGCAGCGATTGACATTCCGCGCAATTATTCTGTAAAGTCGCGGCCTGTGTTGCCATTTCAGGCCAGTAGTACCCTTTCCTTTGTAGCCTTCTGTATAATGGAATTACTCCCGAGTGTCCATAGGTCTCCTGATGGACTTTGTTCAAGAGGTTCGCCGCTTCTTGACTCCCTACGCATCGCGCTAGGGCTCCACCCGCCATCCGGTAATATAGTTGCCCTTTGATAATCACAAAGGATTTCAGTCTTTTGAACAACATCGACCTTTCTTCCTTCGGCTTACCGAGCTCCCTCATGACTCATTTTCTCCAATCGTTTTCTTCTTCGAACTTCATCCCTCGTAACCATGTGCTAGGGAGCTCTTGCCTGTGTATAGTAATCGAGCCTTCATCCTTACCATTCAAATTAATTTTCGCCGCCAGTGTTGCCAAGGCGTCGGCATGTCTGTTCATGGCTCTTCCCGTGTGCCCTAGTTCTATTTGGGCAAACTTAGCCATCTGCTCATGTGCTTCCGCGCGATAAGGCGCTAGACGTTCTTCTTTGACGTGAAATTCCCTTCCTGCTTGGCTCGTGACTAATTTTGAATCGCCATGCACATGGAGTCGGTGAAGTTCCATTCGCTCTGCCAGCTTGAGTCCTATTAGGAATGCCTCGTACTCGACCATATTGTTGCTGCAGGCGAAATCCAGTTTAAAAGCAAACGATAGCAATTCCTTTTCTGGTGTCTCAAACACGATGCCCGCTCCTCCATACGTTCCGTATGACGACCCATCGAAGTACGTGTCCCATGCATCTTCTTCTTCGAGCTCGGCTACTTCCCCGGGGATGTCCTCATGGATATTGGCCTCGTCACTTCCTGGGAACGCGGCTAAAAGGTCTGCAATTACTTGGCCTCTGACGCCTCGCGGTCTTTGGTAATATAGCCCAAATTCTGACAACTGAAGAGACCATCGCGCGGTTCAACCAGTCAGGTATGGTCGTTCGGCCAGATAGACCATGGGGTTTGCCGCGGCGACTACCACAGTCTGATGAGCCAATAGGTATGGTCTTAACTTTTGAGTTGCATAGATTAGGGCCAGGCACGCTTGCTCTATTCGGGGTATCTTACCTCTGCATCTTTCAGTACCCGGCTCACGTAATATATAGGAAAAAGATGATCATTTCCTAAATCTTGGGCGAGGAACGCTCCTATGGCTTCGGTTGTATATGCTAAATAAAGATGTAGGCGCTCGCCTGGTATCGGTGGTCGAAAGACTCGTGGACAAGTTAAGCATCGCTTTATATTTTCGAAAGCAGTCCGCTGAACGTCTCCCCATTGGAATGCACATCCTTTCTTTAGAAGCGGAGTGAAAGCGGCCATCATCTGGGCGAGGCCCGGTATAAACCTTCGAATATATGATATTTTCCCCAGAAAGCTTTGAAGTTCGTGCACATTGGCGGTGCTGTCCATACTAAGTATTGCTTGCGCCTTTCCTGGATCTACCTGGATTACCGTGCTAGTAACCACGAAACCTAAGAATTTGCCTGATGTGACCCCAAAAGCGCACTTTAGAGGGTTCATCTTGAGTTTGTACTGTCTGCAGCGCTCAAATACCATGCGTAAATGATCAATGTGGTTCTCTTTTTTCTGGGACTTGACCACAATATCATCAACATATACCTCAACTTGCCTATGGATCAAATCATGGAAAATAGAGACCATGGCTCGTTGGTAAGTCGCCCCCGCGTTCTTCAATCCGAAGGGCATCACCACGTAATAGAAACATTCAAATGGTGTTTGGAACGCTGTTTTATGCGCGTCTACAGTGTTCATTCTAATCTAATTGTAGCCACTGTAACCATCCATAAACGAGAACATTTGGTGGTTACTAGTCGCGTCCACTAGCATGTCGACATTTGGTACTGGGAACTCATCTTTCAGACAGGCTCTATTTAAGTCTCTGTAGTCGACGCAACAGCGGATCTTCCCATTCTTCTTCATTACCGGTACAATGTTGGCTAACCATGGCGCGTTCTTTATGGGTTTGATAAACTTCGCTGCCACCAATCGCTCAATCTCCTCCCTTATTGCTAACGTGACATCCTTATGAAAGGTACGGCTTCTTTGTTTTATAGGGAGAGCGTGTGGCATAACATCTAGAGAATGCGCGACCAATTCCGCGTCCAAACCCGACATTTCGCTATATGTATAAGCGAATACATCTTTATATTCTTTTAATAATTCGATCATTATTCTCCGTTCTTCCTTCCCGAGGGACGTGCTGATCTTGATTAGTCGCTCCTCACTATCACTAATGTCTACTTCTTCCACCTCGTCCAGAGATGGTATTTCTACGGGTTCTTCCACTGGTAACGATTCTGCCGTTACTTCTTCCTCTTCGTTGGGAGATGGTGTCGCCTGGCTTGTAGACGCTTCACACAGTTAATCGGGCGGCAACATCTCCGCTGATCGCTATAATCTGTAAACGTGTCCCCCGCTTTGAGTGGGAAAGCGGTGGAAACGGGGCTCCAGTTCTGACTTTGATCTTTTGACATCTGCTGGCGCCCTAACCTTTCGGCGCTGAACACATATGCTTTTGCTTCAACCTTCCTCTTTTCCTTGGGTATTACTAAACGAGCAGGGTTAAAGACTGAAACTTTATTATCCTCTTCCCACTTTGGTAAGGGGATCGTCCGAGATAAACCTATTACGGCCGCCTCACTCTGTTCCGCTGGCTGATAAAAAACTGCCTCCGCCATGTATGCCTCCTCGGGTCCAAAAGGGTTATTTGTGGCGGGTACCCTGTATTCCTTTCCTCCAATGCTAGTTTTAATACACTGATGATAAGTGGATGCCACGACGTGATGATCGCGTATCCATCTGCGTCCTAGGAGCAGGTGAAACGAAGTGTGATCATCTAAGATATGGAAGGGCACTGACGCTTTAATCGGCCCGATAGACATAGTGAGGCATATTACTCCGATCGCCTCTTGGGTGTGACCTCCAAAACCGCGCACCACTGTTTTCCGCTCTCTGATTTTCTCTCTTGGTATACCCAGCAAATCCAAGGTATGTACCGAGACAAGGTTTAGTGACGCTCCTCCATCAATGAATACTCTTCTTAATTGATGTTTATTGACAGTTGCGGTGAGGTACAACGGACGCAGGTGCTCCCCAGGAATGCATATATCGCTGTCGTCAAAAGTAATCCTTCCTCTTGATAGCGCCTGATGACCTGCCGCTATGGCGGCGATTGCCTGAGACGCCTCCCTGGTCTGGTCTTCACTAAACCCGAGGGAGTCAAAGAATTGCTGCGCGATTATGGTTTTGGAGAACTGGAAGGCGACACTGTTCGTTCCCTCGGAATCCTTCTTTCCGCTAGACAATTCACATGCTTCTTCCTTGGAAACCTCCCATGTTGCCCACTCCTCATCTCTAGGGTCGTGGGAAATCATCATAACGTTGTGTTTGGGCAAGGGGTCCTTGTCTATTTGTTGTCGCCCGAGGTCTATCTCCCCTGCTCTCTCTTTCCTCCAAAACGCGTTTCGTACACCATAACAATCAAGGGTCGAGTGATTCACCCTTCTGTGGAAGTGGCAGTATCATTCGTGCGCTTTGTTGACTGTATTTATATCCGCAACGGCGGGTGGTAAGTTAATTTCTCCATTAGCGGCCCACTGATCAACGAGGTTCTCGATTTGCTCCTTAGTGCAAGGTATAAGCGCCGGGATGGGACGTTGGTTGTTAGAATTATTTCCACCCCGTCCTCCTTGTGGTGCCGCGCCTTGATATGGCTGGAAAGGTGCTTGACGCTTGCTCCCTGGGGCAGGTCCACTGCTAGTAATTGCCGCGCTTAGTGAGTTAACAGAATTGTACCATGTCTGCTCCATCTTTGCTTGCTGAAATATCCCGAGGCAATCTGATACCCGCGCCGTCGCTTCTTCCAATTCTACGAATGTTTTGAACTGAAAGTTGGATAAAGCGAACCGCAGGGTGGCAGTCATCTTTCCAACACAGATCTCAACCAATCTGTCTTCTGGCACATCCTCTCTTAACTCAAGCGCGTGGATCCGAAACCTCGTAATGTATTTCATAGGATCTTCGTCGATCCCCATTGTGTTCGCACTAAGTCGACCGACGTTACTCGCCTTTTTGCGGAGAAATTTTTTTTGAGGAATAGGCGCGCCATCTCCTCCCATGTTGCTATACTTCCAGGTTTTAAATTGTCATACCAAGTGTATGCGACGTCGGACAAGGATTTTGAAAATTCCTTTAAACATAGATTTCCGTCTTTCGCGTGCTGGTTCATTGTCGAGAGGAAACGACCCAAATGTTCTCGTGTGTTTCCTTGCCCCGTGTATACTTTGAACTTGAGCGACGTGTAATCACGCGGAAACTTGTAAGCGACTACTTCTTTTGTATAAGGGGGGTCCAGAGAACTATACCCGTGGTCTTGTTTTGGTACTCGGTAGTGTTCTTCAATGTACCTGGCTAAGTCTTCTTCCGAGATCCTTCCAGTCAATACGCTAGGATTCTCCATTTCTTGCTGAGATTCCTTTGTGGCCGCGTGCTTCACCTTTCCGGGAACAATTCCGGCCACAATTGGTTCATCAAGAGTTCCGTTCACCGGTCTGACATCCTCTGGTGAAACCGCGCCCTCCTTCTGTCTGATCAGCATCATCAAGCGTTGCTGCCTTTTTGCTTGCGCTGCAAACTCTTGTCGCATTTCATCCAAACTCGTATCATGCGCGTCGGTAATGGCAAATGGCGCAACTTCTTTACTTCCCTGTGCTGATGTGGTTGGCGCATTTACAATTCCTACAGATATCTTCTCACTCCTTTGCGCGTCGTCGGTATCGATGTCCGTCGGTTCATTATCTACCAAAACGAAATCCTCGCCCAGTGCGGGGACTCGCTCAGCTTTCTTTTGTGGTGCGCTCGCTGTTTCTCGCACTGGCTGCATTCCGCTGGACTCGAAATCAGTCTCCCGGTGTGGTCGCCAACTGTGAATGGGGTAAGATTGACAATCCGATCCGAGTCTCAGAGGTTACAACCCGATTTATCCCATTTCTCTTGCTTTCTCTCTCTTTCTCTCTCTTAAGAGTGTAGTCTGATTTCTCTCTCTTCCAAAAAGCCCCCTCAATGATCTTCTTAGAGCCCTATTTATAGAGACTCCCTTTCACTCCTTGGTTGCCTCTTAGTCACTTATTAACATAATTGCCATTTTTTATCTCTTAAACACCCAAGATGCCTAAATCCAAGCCCAGTTAGATAAGCTTAACATAGTATGTGTTAAGACCGTTAGACCCTAATGGACTTGGGGTATCCACAGTCATCACAACCATGACGATTTGTTGTGTCTGGTTGGACAAGTAGCCTATGCCAAGTTGACACCTCGTCAAAAGAAGATTGTAAGGATGATGGATGGAAGTACGACAAGTCAGATACTCATTGTGATAAGGGAGGCAGACCCCATGAACCTCTCTACTTTAGGCACGATTAAATCCTACCAATAAACCCTTAAAAAGAAGAAGTGAAATGGTAGATTGGTTATGGAACAATCGTCTTGGTTACACGAGCAACACGTATACTGTTAAGAGACAAACCCTCAACGGGGTGGTCAAACATGTTTTTTTCGCGCATCCGGAGATGATTTAACTAGCAAGATGCTTCCACCAGTTTGTGTTGATAGATTGTATGTATAAACAAAAAAAATACAACATGTCGTTGATAAACATTGCTTACCACACCTCGGACAAACAAACTTTCACAGTGGCTTGTGGATTGATGGATCGTGAGGGTGAACCAAGTTATGTTTAGATGATGAGAACATTGAAGACGCTATACCGTAGTGGTGAAACTCCAAAACTTTTCATAACGGACAACGAACAAGCCTTGATGAATGCAATCAAGGAAGTATTTCCAGACTCCCACAATCTTCTTTGCACTTGGCACATCCAATGTAACATCAAGCTCTGTTGCAGAAAACATCTTGGAAGAAAAAAGCGGGCTAAAGGTGCGAACATTTAATCAGAGGAACGGGAACATCTTAGTAAATTAACCGAGGAACAATGTTTTGAAGACAAAAAAATCAAGGATGAGGAGTTTGATGAAGGGGCACGAAACTGGTTGTTTTTTCATAAAGGATGGGATAAGATTGTTTGGTCAAAGACCGAGGAAGAGTACTAACACAACTTTGAGATTTGGATATTTGGGTGGAGTAGGGATCCAAAACACAAGTGTGCAGTACAATATTGTCAAAATTAGTGGTTGCCTCTTAAGAAGTCGTTTGTTCGTGCATGGACCTATGATTATAAAAACTACACGAATGAGGCGACAAGTGTGGTGGAGGGTTCCCATGGTAGACTGGAAAGAATTATCCGAAGAGGTAACATTGGGATCGTCACACTACAAGAATCTATTCATGAGTACACGAAGCGTGATTTGACCAAAAGCAAAAATAGAATGGAGTCGGCAAAGACATCATAGATATTTTAGAAGGGAGAAACTTCGTGGAATATAACTTGTAGAGTGCCCGAATGGGCCATAAAGCACATGATGAGAGATTTGAAACGGTTTAGGGAGCACGGTGTGCCGGATAAGAATTGCGATTGTAAGACAATGTCGGGAATTGGACTACCTTGTCTGCATATGCTTGGTAGGTACAAGAAGTTTATTAACATTCATGATATTGATCCGTTTTGGAAGCAACTATCTTTCACACCAAACCCCACAACAAATCCTGACCTACCATTTGTGGAAACAACTTTGTGTGCACGTATAGCCAGTGTTTATAACAAGAATGATCTTTCTCAAAAACAAAACATCTACGATGACTTGGAGGTATCCATTCACCCATGGCTAGGGGCAGACGAAGAACCGGAGAAGCAAAAGCCGCCCGGTAGACACCCTACAGATAAATCAAGAAAACTAGAGAGCCTAGAGTTGAGGAATGGGTTGCCTAAAAAATATTGGAACAAAGATCTCCTGGGTGTGATCCTTCCCAACATGAGTACATTAAAGTTGAATATGCATTGACTCTGGTTAGAAAAAAAAAAGGGTCGCCCCATTGTTGAGAAGGGAGAGAGTTCAAGGCAAGTGAAACCAAAGCCGTCGCAAGAGAGCGAAGTAAGCGTAAGTGTTGGTGAGATGGTGGTTGGAATAACACTTCCTGAATGCATTATTTACGAAGATCATTTGGACAAAATTCCGGAATGTGTACGAAAGTTTTTTTTTGTCATCCGATGATGTTCTGCGGGATGGAAATTGTGGTTATCACGTCGTTGCGGAGCAACTTGGAGTACGCCTAGAAGCTGATGTAGAAAACCTCACTGAAGTTGGATATATAAGGAAGAAGATGGTAGAACAACTCCTTATGGACAAGGAATTTTATATTGGAGTGATGAAGTCGGGTAACCGTAAGGTTAAAGAAAAACTATTCAACGAAGATCTTGTTCGTGTAAATGACCGAAAGAATATGAAAACAGTTCTTCCCAAGTATTGGATGTTATTGTCAATGCGTGCATATCTCATTGTGTTGTACATTACTTTTGTAATGGGATAGGTCATTGTTTGACTTTTGTACCAACAAGGTTGGTTTGTTCGGAGGAAAACAAGCATAAAAGAGTCGTCATATCATTTATAAGGCCCGATCGTTTCATTGGTTTGAGGTTAAAAGAAGAATGTCCTTTACCTCTCATGCCCATGTATTCAACCCATCTTCAAAACAATCACTGTACTACTTGGCTTGAGAAATATTCATCCAACATAGAAGATTGGAAGCTTCAACATCCACTACCGAGAGGAACGATTGAAGTGGTCTAAGTCATTTTTTTTTTTTTTGTAAATGCAATGTATTTTGGTTTAAGTCATTGCCTTTTTTGGTAAATGCAATGTTTCCTGGTTTTAAGTCATTGTATTTTGAACATGAATTGGAAAATACAATGTATTAATATGACATCCGGTTGCTCAATGTATGTGTCTAGCTACCGAGTTTCTCTGGAAAAAGTTACAGGAGGACATACAGTCGAAACTCTTTAAATTAATAGCCTTGGGGCCGAAGAAATTTATTAATTTAGAGAGATTATTAATTTAACGAGTTAAATTTTAGCTTGTTTCTACTGTAATTACTACATTTGGTTGCTCAGAGTATGTGATGAGCTACCGATTACATAGCTAATTAGAACTGAAATTGCCGAATACAACACATTAATCATTCGGTCGCTGATAGAGATAATGAGCAACCGAATTGTGTCAAACAAAAAGAAAATGAATACATTTGTGTTTATATTAGTCTAGTAAGTCACGTGGGGATCATCAAATATTAGGCAATCCGTGATGAATTCTGGTGAGTTCTTTAGCAGCATCGTAAGGGCCCATGGATGCTTGAAGTCACGGTCGTCGTTCTTCGGTTCACTCCGTAGTCTTACGAATGCGCGAATCTGAAATAAAATAAACAAGTTAGTGTGCAAATAGATCGTCATTCCAAATACGGAAAACTAGTAGATATTACTCACATGTTCGCGTGAACTATTTCGGTCCAGAATTCCAGAACCTATCATTTCACATTTTCTACAATACTCTCTCAAATCCCTTTTGATGTAGTTAAATATATTTGCTAGTTGTTCTCACGTGCGTTCTTTAGTATTACCGGTGAAACTATGATAATGAACCCCTACTCCCTTCCAAAACGTTGGGTACTGCTGTTTAAGATTAGCAGAATTGAAAACAATAATGAACAAGCTAACCAAAAGCCTTTCCTCCTCTGTATCCCATGGCGCCCTTGTTGTCATTATTTAAGTTTGAAATGATTGAATGGAGTTCAGAACTTTGGGTAATCTTTGTGTTGTTATGGTTGTGTAGGAGTTTTTAGTTATATAGAGAATACAACTAACAACTCTTTTTTTTTTGAGAAAGTGAAGGTGGTTCAGGAATTCGGTAGCAAGGCATACAACCTACCGAATTTGCATATTGAATACAACACGGTCAATAGTTGTGGTTGAGTGTCAATCACTTATAAATGCGATTAGACAATAATAAAAATGTTAGTTGTAAACGCATGCAAATGAAGGGTGTTCAATGCAATATGGTGTAGATGGTGAAAAATGGGAGAGGGATAAAATTGTAAAACTACTCTCTAACTGTGCCTTACCTGAAAGCAATCGCCTACTCAGGCACATCTCTATAGGTCAAAATGCAACCTATTCTACGAGTTGAATGTACTCTCTATGAGTTCTCTCTTATAACTCCCGGTGGAGAGGATGGTATCATGGTGCAGTACCGATAACCACACCAGCACGTAAACCCATTAATCTGCTTCATGTCGACATCGCCTCGAATTCCTCGATATCAGAACTAGATTGCTCAATGGTACATGGTGGAGAGTTAACAGAGACGCATCCTCACGGATTTCCTCTCAAAATATGACTCGACGTCCGAGTCTCAATGAAAAACCTCAGAAGTGCCGCAGCTCCAAGCCTGCCCAGAGCTCTCTGAGAAGCATACAACAACCTAAACACGCTTAAGCAGACCACACTCTAAACACAGAATGGTCTAATATACCATGGATAAACATGCCATGACTTGAAGTACATTGTAGCGCAAGCGCACGCATACGCCATAGCACAAGCGCACGTATACTCCATAGTGCAAGTGCACAAGTACGCCATAGCCAAAGTAGCATAGCCTGAATACGCACAAGTGCACTAAGGCCTCAGCCCTTAGACATGGCGCCATGAACCATGACGCCACAACAAAGTTGGCCTTGGCCTCCAAGACCATGGCATCACAACAAAGTTGGTCTTGCCTCCAAGACCATGGTTCCATGAACCATGGCGCCACCACAAAGCTGGCCTTGGCCAATGACCAAGGCCGTGGAACGTATGGCGCCATGATGCATGGTTCTACCAGTTGTTGGCTACTATGCATGTCTTTAAAAGCGCCACACTCACGTTGGCTACAGATTCATAGCTACACGACGCTGCTCAAACTCAACACAACCATGCAATATCTGCACATCACTCGAGATATCAAAACATCACACGGGGGGGATAACTTTAGGGGTATTGGTCTGGCGGTCTACGACAGTTAGAAAGAAACTGATAGGGATGATGGACAGTTACGAGAAGGTGGTGTTGACTGGACATGTTTTACACGACTCTAACAGTTACGAAACACAACTCATGTCCTCCACTCCTCCGCTCTTCCACGACTTCCACCTTCTCTGTCGAGAGATCAGGGTGAGTTCAACACTATAAATAGAGGCTTCCTCTATCTTCCAAGGCAGAACATCTTTCTAGAGCATTTAGAGACATTCTCAGAGCAGAAACACCAGAGCAATACAATACGCTTCTAGCCTTGGAGATTTCCATTCAACCTCACGACGGAGATCCTAAACTCTTACACCCAAAAACACACATCCTCAACCTGATCTCAAGTTTCTTCATTGTTTCCCTCCCTAGATCAACCTCTATCCTCTCTGTGACCGAAGCAAGACTTGAACGACCATTGACTTGGTTTAGGCTCGTCTTATTCGACTTTGATCTCGAGCGCTACGAAAGTACCCAGAGACGGTGCATTGTTTTTCAGGCAAAAACAGTTGGCGACCACAGTGGGAGATCAATCTCTCGGTCCCAGAAAACTTTCTAAAAAATGGTTGAACTTAGGCCAGGATCAGATACCAAAAGCCCCAACTCTTCAATTGACGGTGCTGCAACCTCCAGTGCAACACCTACCAATCCAACTGCATCTGGCGCTACGCCTAACATTCCCGTTACTCAAGATGCTTCCCCTTCAACACATGTCGTCCCGGCAACTCCCGTCACCCCGATAACTCCCGCTGCTCCAGCCAACACCTCTGGCAAAAACCTTTTCTCCACGGTTAAAATCAACGCTACTACCGGATAAGGGAAGGGAGTGTCAGAAGCATTAACCATGGATGAGTTATCTAGGCACCAAGACGACCTCGCAGAAAGTCAAGGCAAGATATTCGACACTCAACTAGGGATCCTAGCTTGCCTCAAAACCCTAACCTCGAAGCTATCGAACTCACCAGTCAAGGAAGCCCCTGAGGCTGCTGCTACTGGTGCCTACTCAGCCGTCATCCACATCCGAGATGAGGAAACGCCTCATATTCCAGAAGAATTTTCCCAAGGAGAAGGGCAACCATCCCGCTATGTCACGGCGGACGACCTGGATAGGCCACTACGAAATCGGGAAAGAGAGATGGCGCTACCTGTCCACCAGCACCGACCACTATACACGTATGACGTGCAGAGGGTTGCTCTCCCCAAAGGGTATGTTTCTCCCCACGTTCTCCTTGTATGACGGGACTGGAAATGCACGTGAACACGTCTCACGATTTTTGGAGTCATTGGGAGAACACGAATACAATCACGTGTTAAGACTCAAAGAATTCTCAAAATCTCTCATTGGGAGAGCCTACACCTGGTACAATAACCTCGCTCCAAGCAGCATTGGCACATGGGGCGAGATGGTGAACGCGTTCTACCGCAAATACTTCTTCGTGTCTGAGAAGATAACGCTATCAGACCTCGACAGAATGTTCCAGAGACCTAGCGAACATCCAAACGACTACGTCAAGACATTCAGAATCCAAGCTCTCGACTGCCATGATCTGAATGCCAAGGAACAACAGCTGGTAGAACTCTGCATCAACGGAATGATTCCCGTCTACCGAGCCCTCTTGGAGAACCTCCGCTTCTAGACCTTCTCCGAACTTCATGAAGTTGCAAAGACATCCGCCACCAGTGCACCTGCCCTGTTATAAAGGGCTAAATCGCTGAGGAACGAAGAAACCCGTGCCACTCGTGGTGACCGGAGGCTAATCAACAAGCAGTATAATAACAGTCTAACATTTATGGGCGCCATCAGCGAAGGAGGGAAGAGAGTCCGGACATGGAAGTAGCGCATCCAAAACGCACTAATTCAGCCCCAGGAACCCCGAATAAGAACATGAACCAAGGAGGGCCACAACAACCGGAGATGCGGAGGCAAAAGGCTAGACCAGAAATACCTAATTACCCGTTCCCCATGGAGGAGGTACTGGAATTACTAGACACTTGGATCCAGGACGGGGCGATCGAACTCCCTCCAGTACGACAACCTCATACATCCGAGGAAGTAGCAAGTCCAAGGTATTGTCGCTACCACCGAGTCACTACCCATTCTACCATGGATTGCTTTAGTCTTAAGCGAATCTTCCTGTAGATGGTGAAAAATGGGAGAGGGACAAAATTGTAAAACTACTCTTTAACCACGCCTTATCTGAAGGCAATCGCCTACTCAGGCACACCTTTATAGCTCAGAAAACAACATGTTCTACGAGCTGAATGTACTCTCTATGAGTTCTCTCTTATAACTCCCGGTGGAGAGGATAATATCATGGTGCAGTACCGATGACCTCACAAGCACATAAACCCATTAATCTACTTCATGTCGACATCGCCTCGAATTCCTCGATATCAGAACTAGATCGCTCAATGGTACATGGTGAAGAGTTAGCAGAGACGCATCCTCATGTATTTCCTCTCAAAATATGACTCAACATCCGAGTCTTATTGAAAAACCTCAGATAAACCAAGCTCTAGGCCTGACCAGAGCTCTTTGAGAGGCATGCAATGGCCTAAACATGCTTAAACAGACCACACTCTAAACTGAGGATGGTCT
>JAJJMA010117902.1:0-10318 GCA_023529015.1 Papaver nudicaule
AAGTCACATTGGGATGGCGCTGGCCATCCCCTAGGCCACTAGGCCAAATCACATTGGGATGGCGCTGGCCATCCCCTAGGCCACTAGGCCAAATCACATTGGGATGGCGCTGGCCATCCCCTAGGCCACTAGGCCAAACATACCGTCATGGGATGGCGCTGGCCATCCTCTAGGCCACTAGGCCAAACCATCTTGGATGGCGCTGGCCATCCCTAGGCCACATGGCCAAATCAATCACCTTGGGATGGCACTGGCCATCCCCTTGGCCTCTAGGCCAAACCAAGGCCAAACTAACTATCTTGGGATGGCACATCCCTTGGCCACAAGGCCAAATTAACCTTTTTGGGATGGTGCCAGCTATCCCTTAGCCACAAGGCCAAATTAACCATCTTAGTATGGCGCTGGCTATCCCCTTGGCCACAAGGCCAAGTTAACCATCTTGGGATGGCGCTGGCCATCCCCTTGGCCACAAGGCCAAGTTAACCATCTTGGGATGGCGCTGGCCATCTCTTGGCCACAAGGCCAAGTTAACCATCTTGGGATGGCGCTGGCCATCCCTTGGCCACAAGGACAAGTTAACCATCTATGGAATGGCACTGGCCATCCCTTGGCCACAAGGCCAAGTTAACCATCTAGGGATGGCACTGGCCATCCCTGACCACTAGGTCAAATCATCTAGGGATGGCACTAGCCATCCCTGGCCACTGGGCCAAGCCTCACCTAAGTCACGATGATAATCTGTGATATCTCTGACTACTTGGTTGAAACCTGATTGTGGACTATGTCATAACCTGGTCACTTGGTCAGATTAAGCTTACAGGTAGCGCCATCCTATGGCATGCTATGGTCATCTATGTCCAAACCTGTTCTCATGATCTGTTATGTTTACCTTCCATGGTAATGCAATAGAAACAATCTCATGACAATATTACTTTACCCGAACACATATTTGAGATATTTCCTAAGTATCCATATACTCCGACACGAAAGTCGTCTCACATCCTTATAATAAGTATTGCTAAAGAACTAACATCCAGTGAAGGCAAGGTCAACGAAGTCAATAGGAACTTACTCAAACGAAGAGTCATACATACCATTCAACATAGATGTCAAAACGTGTCACAAATGGGTGGAGTTACATTAAGGTTTTGGTCTGGCGGTCTAGAAAGAGGTTATACTCGTGGGAAATACTGGGGTAATGGGTAGTGGGCATGACTGGCAGTTAAGCTATCTCTACGGGAATAACTCCATCATTCCACTATCTCCACTTTACCATTTTCCTCCACGATTAACAGGAGATCAGTGTATTTCTGAACATATTATAAATAGATGGCTCCATTTGTTTCCAAGGGACAACTCATCACAACCTATCTTAGTTTATCTCATTTCAGTTCATCTCGATTCATCTTTCATTTTCAAGCAAAACCTGAGATTCAGATTAAATTGAAAAATCCTTACGAAACCACAAGGAAAACCAAGTTGTCTTCGACAACAATCATCTTCCTATGTTATTCAGAAACCACACACATTACTCATTTCAACCAGAAATACCTGATCTTACTCTTTCTCTGCTTCCGTCCCTAAGACCAACCCTATCTCTTCATCTGTGACCGAAGCAAGTCTGGAACGACCATTGTCTTGGTTTAGGCTAGATGTGTTCGACTTTGATCTCTCGAAATTGAAAGTACTCTTTTGCAGTACATTTGTTTTCTAGGGTAAAACACCAGCGGATCCAGTTAAACCCTAATTTGGAACTAGGCGGTTCGCGTACGGTGGCTCCGGATTTTCCTCCTGAGTTCCAAGAACATCAATCTGTACGTGTACATGTACGTGAACTATCAGGTTCGATGTATTCAACCTAGTTGGACTAGATCCTTATCACGAGAATATCTTCGGTGGTCCATTTAACGAATCTCAATGAGTCAATAAGATTATGGTGTTCTCATTTTCATTGGATCTCAATCTTGAAGTGCTTAAGAGCTAACAACCACTTGGCAGATAAATGATAAAAGATTTCCAAATGAGATTAACCTAGGGTTTCTTTGTATGCAAGCTAAGTAACGGGTTCGTTTACACGGGCACTAGCTAACTTGTAACACAACTATCTGTTGTTTTATCTCAAAGTAACCTATCTTATTGAGGGTTAAAGGACAAAAACCACAATCATCAACATACGTGATATTTCTCTGTGGAATTGATTGTAAACTCTTTGCACTTCGGTGTAAGCTTGTTGTGGTATTTCTCTGTAGAATCTATTAGTTAGCAGTTCCTCCGTGGGATTTACCCAACGACTATAAAGACGTCTCTTGAGAGTTGGGAAGCATAGGTAGGAGATATTTGCCTTTGTGATATTTATCGGATTAACCTGTAACCTTGGTTGCCTGATCACATTCTTGTCTATTCTACGGTCCTTCTCTTTTGCAATAAGGCCATTCAAGAACTGATACATGACTACATGTTTTTAACTGAAGCAACGTACGGCTGCACACGGTGTTGTAAGACCTAGTTAGCTCGAGTTGTGTAAGTCTCTTAAATGACTCTTTTAATAGCTGAGGTAGAGACAAGTTGGGCATAGTTTACTCGGTTTACTTGTCAGCCCCCGCTTGTAAGTAGATTTCTGTATGACCTGGAGAAATCCAAAGGAAGTCACTTTCATATGTTAAACTGAAGAGGACAGCTCGAAACATACAATTGATAATAGAGGTTGCAAAGCTGAATTTGTCAAGAAGACTTTAACGGCGGTTAAAGCAACTCCTAGGCCTGTAAAGGACGTCATCTAGAGGAATCAAGTGCGTGAAGATCTGTGGGGGATCGAGAGACGTAAAGAGTGCGACATTAGCCAATTCACTTGGAGGGTTAGAGTTGGTCTCTGCTACATCCAAGACCGAAGTCTTATAGTAGGCTAGTGTTTGTAGACAATAAGTATTGTGCGGTGTTCAAATTGGACGAGGTCCCAAGATTTTTCTACTGGATTGTAGTTTTCTCGTTAAAAAAATCTCTGATGTCTTGTGTGATTTACTTTCCTCATTATATCTCTGATTATATAATTAAAGCAAACACAAGTATTACGTTATTATAACCTTAGATTTGGTCCCAAATCCTTTCGAGGGATTCACCAAGACTTGTCTTGCGTTAGGGACTGATCACTTGTGATCCTAACTCAGGTTGCACAGATTTGGATATTGACTTTTGAGACCGTCCGTATATTACCATAAGACTCACGAGCCCAAAGGAAAAGTTGGTTGTATTTCGGTACCCCTGCTTTTTCAGGTTAGATGAATTATCCTACAGCAGGAGCTTTTTTTTCATCGACAAAGTACAATTTGCCACAATTGAGTTGGGATGTACATTCTTTCACTTCCACTGGTGAGTCTCATATAATTCTAAATGTCTCAGAAGGTATGGGTCGACCTAATTATTATTTGGGCACAATATCTCCCATGACGCATTAGTAAAACAAATGAAACAAATGGAATTAATACATTTGCTAACTTCGCATGCCTACCAAGCTGAACTCAACCGCCCAAGGGTCGAGACACTAGCTAATTTTTCAGTGCATAATGGAACTCCTCAATTATCCCAAGTATATATTGTGAGTGTCATATTTCATATGTCTCCCTTAAGAGCGCAAAGCCACCGCAAGCCTACAAAAAACCACGCACCATCAACGGAGCCACAGGCGTGGAAGCATGTAAGGATAGGACATATAGTCCCACACCCTCCATTGCGCGGAGGAACTCCTTATGTAACCGACATGGTTTGTTGTAATGTCTTATAGCTTACTAATACTGGATCACTAAGGGGCTATCATCGGTGATCTCTATAAGAAAGAGGTCGAACTTTTGAAGGTGTTCTTCCTTGCACATTTAATCCCTTTAGGCTTCCATTGGAGAGTGTCTTTTGATACCAACTAGTGCACATGAGTAGAAATAGATCGGGGTAGTTGAGCCTAGTAAATTTCTAACAATTACATATATTGTGCGAGATACACCACCACGAGGAGGTTATCGACAAGGTTATCATCGAAACATGGAATTTCAGACCCAAGAATACGCTGAACACCTAGGAACTCATCAAGGTGAAGAAGGATCTCACCAGGGTGGAGGAACATACCAAGGTATGTTACATGGGGGGCATGTATGACACGAATTGGACAGGAAACGAGTTGTTGTAATTATAATTGTAGAGGGTAAAACACCCTCGGGACACGCGTCAAGATCAGAAGGACAAGGCCCTGCTAAAAGATGTCGCATCCACACTTCGGGATCAGCCTGCAGAGTTACCTCGAGGAAGAGCTCGAAGATAGAAGACGCGCCTAGATCATCGAAGGATAAAACCATGAAGTCATCTTCGGAGGTCTCACCGAAGGAACCGCCTTACTCGACAAGCTCTGACACCACCACGATTGAGTAGCTTGTCTTATTAGTTGTAAACCACTACAGACTCGACCTATATAAGGCGAGCTCGAGAAACATTGTAAGGGTTGGATTTTTTGTGTAACCTAAGTTGTGAAGGGTGAGATTAGGTTAGCATTCTCCTCTAACTTCTAAGGGTCATATCCATGTATTAGTTACCACAAGATATAATGAGTAATCACGTTCTTATCTAACATGCTCTCTCATGTATTGTCTTCGATGTTGTTCTTATTCTCTTCGTACTCTCATATGATCAAATACTTTATGTATGGTCTTAGTATTAATATAGATCTATTGGCTGTCGGGTATGAAGTACTTATGCATATTTCATACTCACATAGTTTGGCGCTAGAAACAGGGACTGATTAAAACAACTTAGGGTTTGCCTGTGATTTATGATTTTCAAATTTTTTGAGGAAATTTTTTCTAGGGTTTTCAAACTCTTCTTTAAAATCGTACTTTCATCACATAATCATCATTTTTTCTGAGCTCCACCACCTTGGGTGTCTAAAGATCTTCAAAGCTTTAGTACGTTCAAGGATTTTGAGCAAATCGCCAATTTGATGAGATCGATATTTCTTCAAGGAATCCCAAGCCTTGAAACGTAGAGATCTGGTCAAGAGTATAACAAACTCTTCCAAAAGAATCACGACAAAACCCAAAGGAAAGAGTAGCTGTCACCTTGGATAAGACACTTTGATTGCCAAGAAACACCCGTCAAAATGGTATACCCATGATGTCGAGAAAAGCAGAACTAGGGGCATTTTAGGGTTTTTATCTAGTCCATATTGGGAAACAAGCCTTGCAGTATTCATACTCAGGGTCCAGATCAGGAAAGCAGGCCAGTCTGCTGGGGTCTTTTCATTTGGAAAGAAGATTCAGATAAGACAAAAACAGTTAGGGTTTGGTCAGAACCAAACATAACCAACCCTGAAATTTCGCACGACAGAATCTGTTACACATACTAGGGCGCATGTCAGACTTAGTACACTGCACCAGCCGCCTTGGACCTCACGGGTTTTCTGTTTTCTGCAGGTCGCCATCAACATGACTTCGAGATCTGATCAAATTCCGAAGCAAAGAGTCGGATCCTCGAGGCACGGCACGGGATCCTCGAGGCACAACACCAGATTTTCAACGAGCAAAGGATTATCGCCAGAGGTAGCTGCAAGTACAGTACAGCGCAGAGAACGCGTAAACGAAGAAGAAGTGCAAATAGAAGATTTGGGACCTGATGGAGAAGGATTCCCAGTAGGTGACGAGCCACCTCAGCAACAAATCCAAGAGGAGGATGGGGAAAATAACGATGACGATGGCGAAAACGACATCCCGAATGAAGCAGTCCCAGCACCCCAACCCACCGAAGAAAACATTACGAGGGCTGCACAATTCCAAAAACTGATTCAGAAGAACAAGAAAATACGGAAACTAAAAAAGCAATTAGCAGAGCCAACCAAGAAAGCTGCGGAGAAGTCGGCATCAAACTACAAAGGGAGCAGCAAGGGACACTCTCGCCCACTGTATCACGATCCAGGGGACCTACAACGTCAGGAAGTCACACAAAATTCAAGGGAAACGACCCCAAGGACCCTGAGATAGTGATCTCGAGCAGAAAAACCGAGCCCAGTATATACGTCCAAAAGGGAACAACATACATTTAATATACGAATATGAGCAGGCAAGGAAGAACGCAGAGACGCAAACTCTACAACAAGTGATGATGGACCAAATTAAAACGCTTCGAGCAGAGCTCTTCGATAATCGGATGCAACCGACTGACAAAATGAAGCTTACTCAAGCAATCAACGACGTCAACCGTTCGTCACTAAGCCCCGAGCTCCTCGCTAAAGCCATCCTGGTAAAATGCACCATGCCAATCTTTGCTTCAATCTTCGATGGGACAGGAGACCCAACTCTGCATATCAAAATGTATCTTCGAGTATTCCTGGCTTATGCTGATATAGACGAGGTGCTTTGCAAGTATTTTCCTTCCAGCTTGAAAGGGGAAGCCTTGGCTTGGTATGACAACCTGACAGCCAGTTCGATATCGTCTTTCGAAGAGCTATCCAAAGTATTCATACTTCATTTCTTGTACAACAACTCATCAAAGCCAGGAGTAGAGAAATTGTTCAGCATTAGAGTCAGACCTGAAGAATCCATTAAAAGATTGACATACAGGTGGACTGCTCAGTGCGTCGAAGTAGAAAATAGAGCTTCGGAAAAAGACAAGGTGAGGGCATATCTAAATGCACTCGACAAGAACCATCCATTGTATGACAGACTCTTCTCCAAGAATGTGGAGACACTACAAGACCTCCGAAAGTACCAAAAGGAGAGAATCACACTGGACGAAATCAGGGAGCAATCGACCCAAGGGAGAGACGCCATAACAAAACAGGTGCACTCCATAAACAACTTGTTACTCGAAGAGCGAGATCAAGCCACGAACCACCAGACAGGGGAATTTTCAAAGCGAGAGAGGCAGAACGATGCAGGGAGATATGGAAGCGGCAAAATTTGGTGACGGAAGATATCATGATAATAGGAAGTACAATGACAGTAGAGGTAATGACTCTCGAAGGGAACTTGAAAACAACAGTGCTCAAAGAGGACAGGAGGGAGGCAGAAAGTTCGGCGTACAAAGACCAGGTTTCCCTGCATTTCAAGATAGAAAGCTGCCAAAGCTGTGTGTAACCATCGAGGACGCTCTCCGAATCATTGAGCAATCCGAACTGGCAGGCGAGATGAGATACCCGAGGAGCAGAGGAAACCAGCCAAAGCACACTCGAAACTCTAGGGATTATTGTCAATTTCACCAATTCTATGGGCATACAACAGAGGACTGCGTCACCGCGCAAGATCAAATCTACTTTTTTATCTCAAAAGAAAAATTTAAGCACTTCCTTGAACTACCAACACCACCTCCAAATCAGCCGCAACCAGAGGAGAAGAAGCACGAAGCATAAGTAATCACTATTGACCGAAGCATTCCAAGATTCGAAGACTGCAACTCCATAGTTCACGCAAACATCTGTGGGCGAAGCTTCGAAGGTATCCCTGTGGATAGAATTCACAAAAGAGACTTTGAAGGCAAGGAAATATTGAGTGTGGCAATGAAAGGGCAATTGGAAGAATGGCAAAGGCGCCCAGTTTTCTTTTCAGCAGCAGACATCCCCAATGAAGGAAGAACGCACAATGATCCATTAGTTATCACTCTTCACATCGAGAAGACGACGATGTCTAGAATACTCGTGGACCCATGGAGTTCTGTGGACATACTCTTCGGGAGGACATGCGACAAGATGTTTGGAAAGGAAAGAGCCTTGGTGCCTTCTTCGTACAATGTCTATGGCTTCAACGGAAAACCCTCAATGGCCAAGGGAGAATTGTCGTTACTAATTCATGTTGGAAAGATGGAACAACCCACATCATTCTGTGTAGTTGAAATAGACTCGCCTTACAATGCAATTGTGGGAAGACCTTGGCTTCACAGCATCCTGGGAGTGCCCTCTACCTTGCACAGACGAATTCCATTCCCAACGCCACTTGGAATCGCAGAAATCCTCCTTGACCCTATCGAAGCTCGTCTATGCAACGAAATCGATGTTCAGGCGAGGGAGCACTCGAGGAAGAATTTCCCAAATGAAGACAAACACCAAAAGATAACAGAGTCCTGCATAGAAAAGTTCATTGCTGACGTTGAGGCTGGAATGGACGACACTACCATGAGATTCCCAGTCGTCCACAAGAAGGCACTCGACCTATCAGCAAAGGAAAAGGACATCATACCGAGCATAGAGAGCAATTCCTTGTATCAAGCAATATGGCGCTAACACCAAGCACGTCTGACAGCAAGGCTTGTTCAACTAACACCAGGAAAGATACTCTGGAGGAGAAATTTTGGGCTGGGACCTACGTCATTGAAAAAACGCTCGGAAACAACACGTACAGCCTAGTCAATCTCGAATGACAGAAGCTAAGCACCCCAGTTGAGGGGAAGCATCTGAAACACCTCAATTAGAACCACGTATGTAAGCAACGCATAAGTGTCAGTATTAGAATGAGCAAATAAAAGAAGCAACTTGGCATGTTGTTAAGAAAATACATATTGTACTCTTCGAGGCACTATACCTCGATCCAAACTCCAGATCCTACTTGGTTAGGCGAAAGTCCTACCCGAATATGCAAACCTCCAAAGGCTCTCACGCCATATAAAGCAAACAGGCCATAACGCCATATCTCCCCTAGTGCCTCGACGCAAATAAATTAAAAGGCCTTAACGCCAAAGGCCCAGACGCCAAAAACATAAAAAGACCTCGAATAGCATGCACATAGCTGATGATCATATAAGCCGTAAGGGCCCTACGAGCTATATGACACAGTCCTCTACCCACAAGACACCCCGTTAGCGGTGGGTACTTTGCATCTAAGCTACTTAAGCTAACGAAGCATTTGAACCCACTACCACACGACCATGAGGACCTCTTTTTCTGAGGCATCGAGGGGACGATAAATGGGATTAACATTCGCCTCTACAGGTGGATAAAACCCCGAGGCAGCTAATT
Organism: Papaver nudicaule; assembly: GCA_023529015.1. Classification (NCBI taxonomy): domain Eukaryota; kingdom Viridiplantae; phylum Streptophyta; class Magnoliopsida; order Ranunculales; family Papaveraceae; genus Papaver; species Papaver nudicaule. Next base: position 8,981 of record JAJJMA010117902.1, read on the forward strand.
AGCTTACATTCGTGGGAATGGCAAGCGAGTTACGCAGTCAAGGGACCTCCTTAAAAAATAAAACACTTAGCCTCGAGGAGGGGCTATCGAGAAACAGAGGGGTCAAACTCTAGGTCGCGATAGGAGAATAGTATCATGTCTAAGCTCCAGCAGAGACCGGCACTCCCCCATTGTGTTACTTTTTTTTATCGAAGAGCAATCATAGCAGCTGCCCACCATAAGCTCCTCACTAAACTTGGGACACAAGGATCATCAGAATACCACTATATTCTCTTAGAGGATACTTGGTACCCTCGATATCCACCCAATAGACCGAGGCAAAACGGGTACCTATGACCTCGATAGCCTATGTTTACTTTAAAACATGCAAGTAACTAAAAGCCTTGGGGAAGGGTGATCCATAAGCCCCCGCTAGCTTGGTTTACTATCTCTTACATCGAAGTAAGCCCTGAAGTTGCACCTCGAGTAACCATAAGAGCCTAGAATATTACAACAGCAACTTCGTACCTGACTACGAAGTTTTCAACAAAATATATACAAAACTAAAAAAGAGAAACTCTGAGCAAACAAAAAAGACTTCTCCATAAAATATAGTCAACACATCACATAATCACAAAAAGTATGGGAGATTCCAGGTACAAAAAATTCGTGTATCCAAAGACAAAAGGAAAAGCAACAAATTTCGCTGCTACACCATGGGAGAAGCTTCGTCAGATAACACACCATGGCGAGGGGAGGGCTCTCCAAACTCTTCGGTGTCATTCCAAAGCTCTCTATCAGCTTTCAAATCCTCTTCATAGGTCCGAAAACCAGAATGATCTTGTCTCGAGGGAGTCATTTCCCTCACGGGCTCAGAATTTCTCTCACTCTCTTCGCTATACGCAGTTGTGGATTCTTGAAACAAATAACTCCTCCCTTTATCAAAGCTAACAACCATGCCACCACCAGTGCTCCCCACTTGAACGTCGCCAAGATTTTGTGCATCGCCACAGGCTGCGTTGCCAATTTCAGCTGAAACGTCACCCTTGGAACCGTCCTTTGGGCTTTCTATGAAATCGCTCTTGGGATCGTCTTTTGGATTATCCTTCGAATCACCATCGGAATCATCCTTAGAATCGTCCTCGGGGTCTCCCCTGAGATGACCTTCGGAGCCGCCTGAGTGGCCATCATCGGAATCCTCATCGCCATCACCTTCATCATCATCAGGGCCTTTGTCTTCAAGAATATTCCCAAGTAGCCCTCTCCTTCGCGCTTCATCCCTAGCTAACCTTACAAAAACTTCTTGAGGAAGCAAGTATTCGTCGCCTGGAAGTATCGCGTCAGCATCCCTTGCACCAA
>JAJJMA010117907.1:0-27299 GCA_023529015.1 Papaver nudicaule
ATTAGTAGATTGCAAGAGGGAACTGTAATGGATTTTGCAGGTGGATGACAATCAGAACTTTGCATTTTGTAGATCTCTAAAGGAATGTGAAGTGGAGGATATCGCTCACCTACTTAACCTGCTTCATAATGTAAATTTGGTAGATGAGGATGATCAACGAAGATGGAAATAAGGAAGTAATACATTTACAGTGTCAGAATGTTACAAGGCGTTGAAAGACGAAGGCTTGCTATTTTTTCCACACAAGTGTCTGTGGAATCCAAAAATCACTCGAAAAGTGGTGTTTTCGTATGGACGTTATGTTATGGCGCTGCTCCTACGATGGACAATTACATAAATTTAGTTATGATTAATGGATGTTTTCTATATAAAGAAGCTGCGGAATCAAACAACCATATATTTCTTCATTGTCAGACTACTAGGGAGGTATGGTTGTACTTTTTGAAGCCTTACAGACTGCAATGGGTATGTCAAGAGACTGTTAGGAACACTATTTGGGAATGAAAACGAAATAAAACTGCTAGCACATGAATCAAAATAAAGAGTTTGGGATAGAATTATATTTGCAATTTGGTGGGCGATTTGGGTGGAGCGGAATGGGAGATGTTACAATGGAAAGTACAAGGATACAAAGATGATTATTAACAATGTAAAAATGTTGATATTCAACTGGTGCACAAGAATTGACATCTTTAGGGGAATCTCTTTCACTTCGGTTTTGCACAATTGGGGGGCTATCATGAACTGAATCATTGAGTTTTGAGTGTGTAGCTCTACTAGAATTGAGCTTGTAACTGGTTCTGCAGCTTCATCATTTTTATGATGGTGGACTGTTCTTTTTAATTAGGGCAAATTTCGAAAATGGCCACAAATAATTTACCTACTTATTATGTCGGCCGTTTTTTCTAGACATTTTCGAAAATGGCCATTCTGATACTTTTCCGTCCGGGCCCACTTTAATAGTCAAACCCATTAATTTAGTCAATTATTTAGTTTGAAATTACTACCATAACCTTAATATAAATTCAGCTTATAAAAACCGTTCATCTTTTAGATTGAAAATCGATGGTCCATGATTTGTACACGTGAAAAATTACAAGTGTCATTGGAACCCTGAGAAACCACATCGCCTAATTAATATCATTCTTATATTCTCCCTCTTCCGTTCATGCTACTGCTGCTGTTAGTCTTTAGTGAGAGAAGAAGAAGAAGAAGAGAGTTGCGATTATGTGATTATTTTTTTTATTTTTTATGGATAGAAGCCAACATACTCGAGCTATTGTGATGATTTTAGCTCCTCCAAAATATCAAGAAATGATTTGTGAGTCTGGGATAAGGTTTAATTTTTGTTTTTTCAATTGTTGGTTTGGGTTTTTTCCCCATGTTTTACATCTCAGGGTTAAATCAGAGTTTGGGTATCAATTGGAATTTAGTTAGTTATGATTTGGGGTTCAATTAAGATTTTCAAAGATTTACTGTTGTAAATGTTGTTGCGGGATCTCTGGGTTTTGTCTTTTATCGATTTTTGTATTCAATATTCAGTATAATTTTTTGTAGTTGATTGATTTTTATCTTGAACTTTCAATTTGGGGAAGAACATGTTATAAACAGTGGATTAGGGTTAAAAAAAAGGTACTTACGATAAGTACCTCAACCCAATAAACACAACTTAGACAACAAAAGGAACCGAAATAGGTCACGTTGCACATTTAGCACAAAAAAAAAAAGAAATCACACGACCTTGCTTATTAAAAGCTAATTGAAAGAGAATAATAGAGATTAGTGTTTTATAATGCTATTAACATATTAGTCGTTTAATCCTAGCTTTTTAGTGTTAGACTCCTACCAAAAAAGAACTCGAATCTCGATATCTCCAATTATACTTGCCAAATTTTTCTTTTTGTTGTCGAATCTTTGCATTCCTTTTTTTTCCATATGCACCACCATATTGCAACAAGCAAACTGTTCCAAATGCAGTCAAGACATTCATCACCTTGATCATGACTTCAAATTCTTATGGTTGTAGCAATATTAGTATTGTTGTTCCATTGAAAATTACATGATTCGACAAAGTATGTCCAAAACATAGAATATTACCGTAAATTTTTAGGTCACAATGCAAATTTTGGATTATTATATTATCGATTATATAATGTTGCAATAAATTAATAAATTTGCCAATCCCAATGCTATTAATTTAAAAGAGTTATACTGTGTTGGTGTCTGGCGATCCTCGGTGGTAGAGACTAGAGAGTGTTTGACTGCAGATTAAGAGGTCACCGTTGGACACTCTTTTTTAGCAAGGAAACCTACCGACCCTGGTTTTAATTTCAAAACATTAAAAACAAAGAAACTAACAGCTTCCACTAGCCGTGGTTCCAAAACATAACAAACTAAGAAACTAACCGCTTTTGTCGCTGTTTGGCATAATTTAGCTGTGAATTCAATCAGCTAGAGTTGCATTTTCATTCCTTATATTGCGAAGAGGAAATTGGATAAAATTTAGTATTGGGATAAATTCTTTTGACTATAGCATCACAAATTCAAGAACGTTACTATATTTGTTAGTTTTAGTGTGGTGAATTAGTAATGGTTTGGGACTGATTTGTTTGATAAGTTGTGTGGGAAGCCCTTAGCTTCTTCTCACACATATATTTCTCTATTTCTCTTAATTGGAATAGATTTCTTACAACTTACAATTCTGGTTTAGTCTCTTTCTACTTATGTTTACACAACACTAGAGACAAACCCATGTGGAGCTTTGTACTCCACACACTACTCACAACAGGTGCAAGAGTCGTTGAACTTCTAAACTTACTAGCAACATTACATTATCTAACAATCTCCTCCTTAATGTGATGTTCTTCAACTCCAAGTAATTCACGAAAATTCTGGAATTTTCCTTTTGGTAATGCCTTGGTGAAAATGTTCCGTCTTGTAATACTTGAGTTGAATTTCATTGTCTTCGACCGCTTCTTGAATGAAGTGGTATTTGAGCTTGATATGCCTTGCTTTAGAATACTCAACTGAATTTTTGGACATTGCTATTGCTGATTTGTTGTCGCAAAAGATTTCAGTTGGTCCTTGCTTCTCTTGAATGTCTTCTAGAATTCTTCTTAGCCATGTAACATGAGATGTAGCCATTGATGCTGAAATATACTCCGCTTCCGCTGTTGATTGAGCCACGGTTTGTTGCTTCTTCGATGCCCAAGAGAATACACCCGAACCAAGAGTGAAACAATACCCCGTTGTACTCTTCATGTCATCAATACAACCTCCCAAGTCACTATCACAATAGCCAATCAGTTTGACATCCACATTTTTGGAATACTTGATTCCAAAATTCTTTGTTCCTTGTATATATCTTAACACCCTCTTTGCTGCCCCTAGATGAAGATGACTAGGTGCACTCATGTACCTTGAAAGCATACTTGTTGCAAACATGATATCCGGTCTTGTATGTGTAAGATATAACAAGTTTCCAATAAGACTCCTATAATGAGTCTCATCAACTCTTCTTCCTCCATCTTCCTTCTTGTGGTTCTCGTTTACCACGAGTGGAATTGATGTTGGATTACAATCAGCCATGCCGAATTTCTTCAACACATTTTCGGCATACTTGCTTTGAGAAATGAACACTCCATCTTCACTTTGATGTACTTCAATACCAAGAAAGTAACGAAGTAAACCCATGTCGCTCATCTCATATTTCTTCATCATGTCTTTCTTGAATTGTTCAATCATATGAGCATCATTGCCCGTAAAAATCAGGTCATCAACATAGATTGCAACAATAAGAATAGACGTACCTTGAGTCTTCACATATAGTGTAGGTTCACTTAGACTTTTGCTGAAATTTTGTGCCTTGAAGTAACCATCAATCTCACTATACCATGCTCTTGGTGTTTGTTTAAGGCCATACAAAGCTTTCTTCAACTTGTATACCTTGTCTTCTTCTCCTTCTACCACATAGCCTTGTGGTTGTTCGACGTAAACCCCTTCGTGAAGTTCACCTTTCAAGAACGCTGATTTCACATCAAGTTGATAAAGTAACCAACCTTTTTAGGCAGCCATAGAAATTACGGATCTAATGGTGTCAAGACGAGCAACCGGTGCAAATGTTTCATTGTAGTCGATACCATGCTTTTGTGAATAACCCTTTGCCACCAACCTTGCTTTGTTTCTTTGAACCGTTCCATCCGCATTGAATTTGATCTTGTAGATCCACTTCACACCAATAACTTCTTTGTGCTTTGGTCTTGCTACTCGCTCCCATGTGTTGTTCTTCTCAATGACATCAATTTCTTCATCCATGGCTACTAACCAAACTTGTTCTTTTGATGCTTCTTCAAAATTTTCAGGTTCAACCATACAAAAGTTGCACCTTTCATATAATTCACTCAACCGTTTCATCTTCTTTGGAGTCGAAGATGGTGATGTTGATGATGAACTTGGAGACCCATTTGGAGATGCTCCAGCCCTTGCATTTTGAGGTGTTTGAGGTAAGTCTTCCACACTCTCTTCATCATTTTCTTCTTCATTTTCTTCACCATTTGTTGCTGAATTTTCTTCTTCTTCATCAACTATAATGGTCTTCTTTTCAATTTTTTCTTCCTCCCAATTCCATGAAGTGCCTTCATCGAATTGCATATCACGACTTATGATTATTGTTTTTCTCTTCAAGCTAAACAATCTATAACCTTTTGATTGGAGGCTATAACCCACAAAGATGCATTTTTCACTTGCTTCATCAAGTTTTGTTCTCTTCACCTTTGGAACTTGAGCATAACACACACTTCCAAAGACTTTGAGATGTCTTACCGATGGTTTTCTATCACCCCAAGCTTCAAAAGGAGTCTGACCCCATACGGCTTTTGTTGGACATCTATTCAATAGGTAGACGGCGGTGCTAACGGCTTCAGCCCAAAACTCTTTAGGCATTCCCTTCTCGAGTAGCATTGATTTCGCCAATTCCACCACGGTTTGATTTTTCCTTTCGGAAACAGCATTTTGTTGAGGAGTATATCCCACGGTGAGTTGTCTTTCCACACCTTCATCTTCACAAAATGTATCAAACTGTTTGTTGTTGTATTCTTTGCCTCTATCACTTCTCAAAACCTTGATGTAGTGGCCACTTTGTTTTTCAGCCAAAGCTTTAAACTTCTTAAAAATGCCAAACACATCAGATTTTTGTCTCATGAAGTACACCCAAGTCATTCGACTAAAGTCATCAATGAATAATATGAAGTATCGATTACCTACATGAGTTGGTGTCTTCATTGGTCCGCATACGTCGGTATGTACTAAACCAAGCTTTTCTTTCGATCTCCATGCTACACCTTTTGGAAATGGTTGGCGATGTTGTTTCCCAAGTGCACAACCTTCACACACACCATCCTTGTGATGAATGTGTTGTGGAAGTCCTTGCACCATGTTCTTGTTGGAAAGTAACTTGAGAGCATTGAAATTCAAGTGTCCAAGTCTTCTATGCCACAACCATGTCTCATCCACGGTTTCCATCTTCATTGCAACATGTTCTTCCTTTTGAAAGATAATCGGAAAGCTTATATTCTTCATCATATTGATGCTCTTCATTACTTGCCTCTTGTTGTTGTACTTCTTGTCATATATGGTGCAATACCCATCTTCAAAGTGGACAGCGTACCCAAGCTCGATAAGTTGCCCAACACTAAGCAAATTTTGTGCCAAATCAGGGACATACAACACATCTGTAATGAACTTCTTCCCCTTGCTGGTTTGCACACAAATTGTACCTCTTCCATGAGCTTGAACCATGTTTCCATTCCCCATCTTCACTAGAGAATGTACGGACTCATCCATGTCGACAAACAGATTCTTCTCGCCCGACATATGAGTAGTACAACCACTATCAACAAGCCACATATTTTCTTTAGTTTCCATGGCACTTTGACAAGCATACCACAGATTTTCATTCTCCTTCTTTTCTTCGGCACATTCAGCTTGTTCATTGTTCTTGTATCTACAATCTTTCTCCGTATGTCCATATTTCTTGCAATTTGGACATTGAGGCTTTCCTTTGTTCCAACAATTTCTTTCAAGGTGACCAATCTTCTTGCAAAAATTGCATGTTGGTGCTTGAGAATTGTCGTTCTTCTTGTAGTTGTTTGAGCTTGCTCCTCCTTTGGTGTATTTCCCCTTTCCTTTGAAGTTTCTTGAGTTATCACCCTTGTATTCATTCTTCTTCATTTCTGGAATCCAAGTTGATTTTTGATTGAAATGCACTTTCAATCGACTTCTCGGAATGTCGAGACACCCTTTGCTCATAACACTTTAGTGACGCCCATACTTCTTGTGACTTCAATGTCGAGAAATCTTTGGTCTCTTCCAAAACAGCCACAATCGAGTCGAATTTCTCCGGTAAGCAAATTAAAATCTTCTCACAAAGTCTTCTTTCTTCCACAATTTCACCACACATCCTCATATTATTAACAACTTCAACAACTCTAGAAGAGAACTCATTTAAATTTTCACTTGCTTTCATTTTAAGATTTTCAAAATCTCTTCTATGAGATTGAAGTTTTAATTCTCTTACCTTCTTGTTTCCTCCATACTCTCCTTGAAGTAAATCCCATGCTTCTTTAGCTAGATGTGAATGAATAACTCTTGGAAGAATAACCGGACTAACCCCTTGTTGAATGTACAAGTTAGCTTTTGAGTCCTTCTTTCTACTTTCTTTTAGAAGATCCTTCTCCTCCTTCTTTAATGTTGTTACATCAACCACTTCTACATACTCATCTTGAACTATCTCCCAAACATCTTGAGAAATGAACAAGGTCTTCATCTTTATGGACCAAAAATCATAGTTTTCGCCATCAAAAATTGGTATTGAGGGCTGCTATATATAGAGATATTGATTGCTAGAACTTGCCATTGAAACCCAACTTTTCTTCTTTAGATCTAGAACTAAAAACTTCTTCTTTTTCTGAAATTTTTGCTCCACCAAGATCAGATTCAATTGATCTTTGCTCTGATACCAATTGTTAGTTTTAGTGTGGTGAATTAGTAATGGTTTGGGACTGATTTGTTTGATAAGTTGTGTGGGAAGCCCTTAGCTTCTTCTCACACATATATTTCTCTATTTCTCTTAATTGGAATAGATTTCTTACAACTTACAATTCTGGTTTAGTCTCTTTCTACTTATGTTTACACAACACTAGAGACAAACCCATGTGGAGCTTTGTACTCCACACACTACTCACAACAGGTGCAAGAGTCGTTCAACTTCTAAACTTACTAGGAACATTACATTATCTAACAATATTATTATTACATTAGCATACTAAGTTTAAGATAATTTGGTAAACTGTAAACATCTACATTCGTATGTATGAAATCTGCTATATGCTAAACCTATTGATATGTATTTTGTTTACAAGAATTTGAAGGAAAATCAATCAAGAAATTTAAATTAAAAAAGTACAAACTGTATTGAACTGAGACCAATATGAAGTCCCTCTAATGCGAAAAGAAGTTACCGTTAAATTTGTTGAATGGTGCAGTCATTCCTATGCGTACATGATCATCCGCTCAAAAACCTCCAGAATAAAGATTGAAGGCCGATAAAAATTCCGAGTTTTCTTTCCTTCCTCTCCACATTGCATGAATCATTACCATTCAATTCCAGCATCATATTTTGTCGAAAGAATTTCGACTTTCTTTCTGGGTGTCAAGCTATCAATGACTAATGAACAATTAAGAAGAAACGTAATTTGCTTTAATGGCAGGCTCCCAAGTTCAATAATGACAGGTGCTCTGACCTTAATCAATAGGGGAATTTTCCCTGTTTTTCTGTTATCCATGAGAGCTTCTTGAAGACCTGAACCGAATTCGCTTTTACCTTTCAAAACAATATCCATAAAAGTCACATTTTGATGACCCTGTTGAAACGTTGGTATTTTTCCTGTACAGAGTGTTGAATCCGAATAAGTGATAGCGATTGAACTTAGAGGTCCATAGAAAATACTGATTCTTTCGTTTGGGTTTTCTGCTCTAACAGTAACGTCAAATTCTGTCATAAGACTAAAATCAGCTTGAAGATCGAAAGCACCAATACCAATATGATCGACTTTATAAGTAGGCATTTTAGGTTGGTATATAGCGTAGATATAGAAAGCAACAGCAGATAACCCGAAGATTACTATGAAAAGAAAACAATAGAAACAACAAATGCATTTGAGACAACAATTTCCTTTCTTTTTATAAGGTTGAGCCGTAGAATGGTAACGTGGGATGTTACGGCGATAAGGAGGAGGACGAACACCACCGTCTCCACCGTTTTCCGATAACATTACGTATTTTGGAGGTCCACCAGTATTCGTTTCTACATCCATGGGGTGGACCCTATGGTGGTCGGGCATGAAATTGCAGAAATAATATATTGAAAGAACTAAACTAATGGAAGCTAAACATTAAACAGAGAAAGAAGAAGAAGAAGAAGTATGGAGGAAGAGAAAAGAGGAAGAGGAAAAGAGGGGAGGTGGTTCTCTTTCTTCTCCGTGAGATTAGTGAAGTTGATGATTAATTTAGCTAGAGAGAGAGATTTTGAGGTGGTTTGTTTGTTTGGAAAAGACAGGAAATTGTTGAGACGTTAATCCGAGGAAAATGGTTTTCCTCACAATTAGGCCCGCCCGTTCAACTAAGGTGCCCTCACAACTAGCTATATATAGCAATTACTGTATGTTAAAAATCATCCACTTTCAGATTGCTGCACTATGCAATTAGGAGGCAAATTGGATGTTGCCATTTGGAGGTGCCAAGTTACGGTAGAACCTCGATAAATACGATAAATGAATAACCTCGCCAAACGAATATTTTTCTTCGGTCCCAACTAGGACAAAAGGGATAAACGAATAACCTTACTAAATGCATTAATGAATAATATTTTTGAGTCCTTAAAGGCCCAATGAAAACATAAATGAATAATTACTATATTTAATATAGAAATATATAGATAAATGTAGAGAACAGTCTTCGTATAAGAGGTCGTTTTCTTCTAAACAAATGCATGAAAAGTCGATCGTTGTTTCCTTCCACCTAAACCAAAATGCATCCCATCTATATGTTTTTGCAATGCCTGCACAACTTCTTGATTATTTTGCTCGTTGTTGTAGCATGTATTTTTTTTTATAGCGATTAGTTCTTGAAACGCCTTTTTTGAAGACACATTTAGTATGGCGCTATTATCATCTGGTTCGTGATCATTCTCATCATTTAATACTGAGTCGATAATTTCTTCATATGTAGGCGATTCTATAACTGTCTCATTCTCGTTAGTATAGTTCAACGATGTTTGACGTCCATCACATTTCACATTTCTATAGCTTAAATTAGAAATGACATCAGTTAATTCTTGGATATCTTCTTCTAATTGACTGTCTTTTGGTTCAGCAACATTAACTTTTTCAGATGGAATCTTACAATGTTGAAAACATTTTGCAATTGTTTTTGCTGTCACATCAAATTTCCAAGCCATAGTAGAAAAATTAACATCATCTGAATGTTAATCTTTGCAAGATATTGTAGGTCGACTTCAAAAAGGCTAAATGGTATACCATGTATTTCTTTAGACTTTAAGTATTCAATGTGCATATAATTTTATTTGTACCTCTTCTTTTATATAAAATTTTGATACAAATTAATATCTAAATGAATAAATATTCATTTATCGATAAATAAATAACCTCGCTAAACGAATATTTTTTACCGGTCCCGAGGTCATTCATTTATCGAGGTTCTACTGTTGCAATTTATATATGGCTAGCTGTCACCTTTCTTATCGCCGTCTCACTTAACAAGGTCGCATGGTGTTGTTGAAACCGTTGCTAAGTACACTCACTTAATAGAACCCTAATTAAGTTTGTGCAAGTGCGCGCCCATAGTCAAATGAATAAATATTAAGTTCGTGTTACAAGATTTGGGTTCTGTTCGGAGAATCACTAGTGTCACATCCTATTGTTGATGGTGGTTTTTGGCGAGGAGGTCACAGGAGTAATCTTGCATCAATTTATGGCGTCCTGGAATAGCTCGAGATAAGGTATGAATTTATTTTTACGATAGGGGTAAGATATTTGGTTGTCATTAGCCGTATTTTAATATCTCACGACCCTAGCCTAGTAGCATGGTCCATATCCCTAGCCTACACGTTAAAATACCTATGCATGCGCATTAGCCTAGCTCATGCTAGAGCCATACCCTAGGCAAGTCACGCCACCTCCTTGGAGTCCCACGGCCACTAGCTTGCCTTCATCCTTGGAGGCCCACGGCCACTAGCTTGCCTTCATCCTTGGATGCCCACGGCAATCCCTAGCCTAATCCTTGGATGCCCACGGCATTCTCCTTGCCTTAGTCTTTGGAAGCCCACGACTATCGCCCTGCCCTAACCTTGGATATCCACGACCATTAGCTTGCCTTGGCACTTGGGTGCCCACGCCACCTCCTTGGCCTGATTTTGGGTGCCCACGCCATTACCTTGGCCTGATTTTGGATGCCCATGGCCATCCTTGCCTTTGGTCTTTGGGTATCCACGTCTATAGCTTAGCTTTATCTTTGGATGCCCACGGCATCACTCATGCTTAATTTCTTAGGGGCCTTGCGCCACCCCCTTGCCTAGTCTTTGGATGCCCACGCATCCCTCTTGCTTGGTCTTTGGGTGCCCACGCGTCTCCCCTTCCTTAGGTTTTGGATGCCCACGGCATCCCCTCGCCTAATCTCTTGGACGCCCCACGGCCATGCCCTAGCTTATTCTTTGAGCCCCATGGCCATGCCTTGGCCAAACTTTTGGAGGCCCAAGGTCGTGCCTTGGCCAAGCATTGAAGGCCTCATGACCATGCTTATCCTAATTTATGGGGGCCTTATGGCTTTCCCTCGCTTAATTTATGGAGGCCTTATGGCTCTCTCTCGCTTGTACTCATGGAGGTCCATGGTCGTCCTCTCCCTCACGGCTATCTTTGCTCTCTTAGAGCTAGAGTATATCTTTCCCTAACCTCCCCTCTATTTATGGGTCCCACTGATCCAAGTCCTAGAGGATTATGGATTTTATTGAGTCCATAATACTCTAGTTTCCTAATCAAATTCGGAAATCTGGCAGGTTACGAATTTCTTTGAAGGATGACTTTTACAGCCCAATCCGTGAACAATTAGGGGGCGCTTCCTTTACGAAAGTTTTTCCTCTGTGAGTTCCCTATAACATACTAAAATTTCGGTATTTTACCGAATATAGGCTGGCCTGGGTGATTTTATGAATGGATGACGTGCAAGCTGTCCAGAAATCTGAAAATAACGTAATGTTATGGCTTATCCTTTTACGTCCTATGCCTAACTTCCTAATGGAATTATTATGCCATGTAACATGGATTATTATTATTATTGTGGCCTATCTTTAGGTCTTGGATTTGTAATGCTTATGCATTCTTGATGATGGCTACTCTGTGTTAGCATCACTCGTCTATTTTTCCTGATTATAGACTTGCTTCTGTAAATCAGTGCTATAATTCTTAATCATGGATCATGGCTATGACTTATATTATTTTGGACATTCATATATCTTCATTATTCAGAGAATTGGTGCATTACATGCCACAAACCAATTTCTCATTTTTATGGCAAATCGAAAGTCGTATATACTTGATTATTGCCACAGAGAGTTGCTGAAATCCTCTCAGTCTAAATGGCGGTTGCGTAGCTCAATCCTTAGACTTATCTCATTGGTTTAAATGGCAATTGCCCGGGTCAATCCTTAGACCAAATCTAAAAGAGATATACAAGCTTATCGCTTAATCTCTATCTTTACGCAAAGTCCTGAGTTTACCAGTAATTGGTACGACTTGCACCTAGTCATCTTTGACTTAACAAATATTTAACAAATCTTACGAGAATCAAGATTAGTTACATGGGGGGATATTCTTTAGGGTTTTGGTTTGGCGGTCTACGGTACGTGTGATTGCAACGGCTCAATCACTCAACGGTAAAGACACTAAGTCGTGTGAACGTTGCTGGAAAGATGGGATAAGGTAGTGGGTTGTTAGTCTTCCCTATTATTAGGCGCAAGACTCTTAACAACTGACCCCACTCACTCCTCACTCCCACTCTTCCACTTCTTTCACTTCTTACGAGATCAGTTGGAATTCTATTGCTATAAATAGGTCACTCGACCAGTTTGGAAACAACAACAACACGACCAGGCAAGTTCAACAGTTTAATTCAGTGCAAGTATAATCAATTTGTCTTATCGATAATTGATTAACTCTTCTCATTCAACATTCAATATCTAGTGAAAACTGAATATCCATTCTTTCTTAGCAATTAATCATCAACATCACATAAATTATAGCAATTCTCTGATCTCATCTTTCTCTGCTTCCCTCCCTAAACCAACCCTATATCTTCTTCTTGTAACTGAAGCAATACTCGAACGGCCATTTCTTGGTTTAGGCGAGTCTTGTTCGATCTTGACCTCTCGAATACCATTACAACTTCTTATTACATCATCACACTTCACACTTTACCCCTCAGATTCTCTTTATTGTTTTACACCTAAAACATTTGGCGACCACAGTGGGAGGTCATTATCTCGGTTGTAAGAAAATATGGTTGAAACTAGGAGGCAGAGTTCAGAGAAAACAAATTCTCCAAATATCAATAGTGGTCCCACGAGTTCATCTACTGCAAGTGGGGTCATAAATACCCAAGTTAGTGGCGCCATCACCTCTGCTGGCCCCACCACCCAAAACGTGAACCCTATCACAACCAGAAACCCTAATTTTGTGTCTGCCTCAACCCAGATGGGATCCACCTTATCCTTTTCACCCATGGGCGTCTCATCCTCTGGGGTGGGTTCCACTACGCCTCCCTCATCCTCATCTCTCAAGAGCGTCCAGCAGGGGTCTACCTCATCCCTATCCTGTTCCAACATGTCCCTATCTTGTGCTTCGGGGACAACCCATCTTTATATCAGGGACGCCACTGCTGGTCCCACCATCAAAACCGTGACTTATGTCACTCCTGATGTCGTCCCCTCTCTGATGAGACCTAATTCATCTCTTCTTTTCACTCCTACCGTCACCCAACCTCTTGGTTTGGGCCTTACTTCGTCTTTGCCACTCGTTATCACGCCTGCCACGCCTCATGTTGTGAGGGCCACCATCAATACCACTTCTGTAGTTGATGCTCCCTTTCCTAACCAAGTTACTCTTTCAGATCTGGTAAAGACCTATCAGGAAGAAGAGGAAGATCCAGAAGATTTCGTGCAAAGGTTCAGAGCCAAAGCTTTGGATTATCATAGTAGGGAGATAAACGAGTCACAATTGGTGGAGATTTGCATAGGAGGGATGGAGCCACGTCATCAAGAATTAATGGGGAGATTCCGACCCTGCACTTTCCAACAACTCTATACAATAGCCGGGCAATACGCTGATGTTGGAGATAACTCTGTCAACAGGGGACTGGGGACTGAAGGCCCGCACAATAAGGCTGCCAACCCACCTCGACACATCCAGAGTTTCACCACCTACGAAAAACCAGTGAGTCAAGAGGCTAGTTTCTTAATAGAGAATTTATGTGAATTATTACACTTCTCGAGGGGACAGAGGGTAGACACGTTTGCTGCTCTCAACCGCATTGCTTTCAACGCGGATTTAACTCCGCCCTCACTAGAAGTTTCAGAGATATCTCTCGCGTCCGAGCCCATGGTGAAGGATATTACCTTTACTGAGGAAGATATGATGGCTGAAGATGTACATAATCGAGCTCTGTACGTCACAACGCACGTCAAAAATATGGAGTTCAAAAGAGCCTTGATTGATACTGGAGATGCTGCCAACATCATAACTCTGAAGACTCTACGCACCGCTAGGGTTCCTAAAAATCAAATCGTACATCATCCTGTTGTAATGAAAGATTTTGAAGGAAACATGACTAATACCTACGGGTATGTCAACTTGGATCTCAAGGTGGGACCCATCCAATCAAGGGTGAAGTTTCATGTCATCGAGAAAGAGCCTGATTACCACATGATATTGGGACGCCCCTGGATCCACGACAACACAGTCGTCCCCTCTACTTATCACCAATGTATGAAGGCGGTGCTCGATAAAGAAATTATTCGTGTCGCGGCGTCAGCATCTCCATATTCACCAATATACGAAGCAGAATTCTTCGAACCAAGAGAAACTACGCCAGAGCCGCCCAACAAAGTCTATAGTATTCATCTACCTGCGTGGGCCTCTATCAAAGACGAGAAGCCTCTACCACCCACGTCAATCGAGGAAAACGTGGAAGGCGCACCTACTTCATCAGGACTTCTTAGGTATGGTTCGATTATATCTCATGAATCACCTTATTCCAAAAGAAGTTATAATTTCACTGCTCAATACGACGCCGAGGGTAGAACTATCTACTCGCGACGGAAATGTTAGCAATTAATAGGGGAGGGTGGCGAAAAACCTCCTCACATCGAAGAATGTTATCAGAATGAAGGTTCCTCGGAAGAGGAAATTCAGGAAGCTCCGCCACAACTACAGGATAGATCCGACTCCACCACTGATGCTCTTGAAACCGTCAACATAGGGACGGACTAGGTTCCTAGACCTATCTCTGTCAGCTCATCCTTATCAGCAGAGGAGCGTGGAGCCCTGGTTAATCTTCTCAAAGAGTACCAGGACGTTTTTGCTTGGACCTACGAAGAAATGCCCGGGCTAGACGACAAATTGGTGACACATCATCTTCACGTTTTACCCGGCTCGAAGACGGTGAAGCAACAACCACGCCATTTTCGACATGAGATAGAAGAACAAATCAAGGTCGAGATTCAAAAGTTACTCTCTGTAGGGTTCATCAAACCCATTGATCATCCTACTTGGCTAGCCAACGTGGTACCAGTCAAGAAGAAGAATGGTCAAATCAGATGCTGTGTAGCCTTCAGGGATCTGAACAAATGCTGTCCCAAGGACGATTTTCCTCTGCCCAACATCGACATGCTGGTGGATGCTACCTGCGGTCATGCCATGTTCTCGTTCATGGATGGTTACAGTGGATACAATCAAATCAAGATGTACGATTCAGATGCAAGTAAGACTGTTTTCCGAACTCCAATTGGAAATTTTCATTATACTGTGATGCCCTTTGGGCTCAAGAATGCAGGCGCTACCTATCAGCGAGCCATGACAGCAATATTCCATGATATGATGCATAAACAAATTGAAGATTACGTGGACGATGTTGTAGTCAAATCAAAAACACGAGCATCTCACCTAGACGTGCTGAGACAGGTGTTTGACAGATGTAGAGAGTACAAGTTGAGGATGAACCCTCTGAAATGCGCGTTTGGAGTTTCTTCAGGCAAATTCTTAGGCTTTCAAGTAACTGAAGAAGGAATCAAGGTAGACCCTACCAAGACGCAAGCAATCACCACAATGCCGCCACCAAAGACGGTAAAAGAACTCAAAAGCTTCATGGGGAAGGTCTCTTACATACGAAGGTTCATTCCCGGCTTAGCCCAATTCGTGGTCTCGTTCATTCCTCTACTAAAGAAGGGAGCAGATTTCATATGGTCTCCCGTCCAAGAAGAGGCATTTAGGAAGATCCAACAATTACTACTATCACCAGCAGTGATGAAAGCACCAATACAGGGACGTCCTCTACTTCTTTACACAGCATCGAGTGACACTGCTATTGGAGCACTCCTCGCGCAAGAAGGTGAAGATAATGTTGAATATCCGGTATATTACATTAGTCGTACTCTGAATAATGTCGAACTCCGCTACCCGAAGGTAGAGAAGGCATGCCTATCCTTAGTCTTCGCAATCCAGAAGTTCAGGCATTATCTCTTATCAAACAGGGTCGTGCTAATCACAAAAGCAGACCCCATAAGATTCCTCTTGTCCAAACCGGCTCTACTCGGAAGGCCAGCCCGTTGGCTACTAGATATGTCAGAGTTTGATATTGCTTGTCTGGCTCCGAAGGCAATCAAAGGCCAAGATGTCGCAGATCTTCTTGCGGCCTTCCCTGGAGAAGATACCACCGCCCTGCATGAAGATGTACCTGGGGAATTCCCGGAAATGTCCTTGGTCAAGGAGGATACTTGGTTATTATATTTCGATGGCTCTGCTACGCCAAGTAACAACACTGGAGGAGCTGGAATAGTATTGGTTTCCCCTGTCGGCGAAGTATTCTCACACTCGTTCAAATTGGACTTCCGGTGTACCAACAATTCAGCAGAATACGAAGCCTTTCTGATATGATTATCATTGGCCGAACAAGCGGGAGCTACCAATCTAGAGATTAGGGGTGATTCTAAATTACTGGTGAATCAAATGAATGGTGTTTACTCGTTAAAGGAGGTCACTCTAGCTCCTTTTCGCGCCGAAGCACAGAGACTATTAACTCGTTTCTATGAAGCCATTATCATTCATACCGGTCGAACTAACAATAGGCATGATGATTGTCTAGCAACATTGGCTTCGAAGTTATAATTTGAAGGTATGGAAACGACTCTCACCGTGCATAAGCGTACGCTTTCATCGACTTGGTTAGCACAAACTAGTGAGCCAGCGGTACATGATTGGAGAACACCTGTCATTGATGAACTCACTCGATCATCACCAGAAAGGAAAATTCGTCTCAAGGACTTGAAGAACTTTTTCTTATTACACGGAATCCTTTATCACAGGAATTCAGATGGATCTTTATCCAGATGTCTTGGAGATATCGAGCCCCAACAACGACTTCATCACGTCCATGAGGAGATATGTGGACAAAGTCTGGTGGTCACCTTATACAGACGACTCCAACGGCTGGGATACTATTGGCCCACCATGGAAACTCAATCTAGAGAAATACAAGGCTCTTGCAGTAAATGCCAATCTGTTGTGCACCATTCTGAAGCCTTGATGGTACAGCCCGTCGAGGATTGGCGTGAACCTTACATCCAATATCTTCGGGACCATATCCTACCTGCTGAGAAGAAAGATGCGGAAAGACTGAAAAGACGAGCAGCAAGGTTCGTCTTTCACGAAGGAATTCTATACCGCAAAAGCTTTGGTGGGGATTTATTACGCTGTTTGGCAGATCCGGAGATGAGTATTATACTCAAGGAGATGCATGAGGGCGAACACCAAGGTAATAAGAAATTATTTTTACAAGTTCATGAAAAATATTATTGGCCTACTATGGAAGACGATGCTGCCATGTTTGTTCGAAGGTGCCATCAGTGTCAGGTTCATAATAACCTTATACACTCTCCATGTCTTCCTCTGCAATCCATCAACAGTCCTTGGCTGTTTTATAGCTGGGGACTTGATCTTATAGGAAAGATCAATCCCGCATCTTCTTTACAGCATGAGCACATTATAACCGCTACTGAATACTTCACGAAGTGGGTAGAGGCGATCCCGCTTAAGAAAACCAAGGGTGTCAATATAGCTCAATTTATCAAAGAGCATATCATCTGTAGGTTTGGAGTTCCTAAGCACATCATAACAGATAATGGTTCGCCTTTCGTCAATCAAGCTGTAGGGGAATTACTTCAAAAATATGGTATTCAGCATATTTGTTCTACACCTTATTATCCTAAAGGGAATGGGCAAGCTGAAAGAACTAACAAGACGTTGATTCGGATTCTGAGTCGAACCGTTCATGATAACCAGCGGTTTTGGCATGAAAAACTCCCCATGGCATTATGGGCATACAAAATTTCTCCAAGGAGTTCTACATGAGCTTCTCCATACTCTCTGGTATATGGTACTGATGCCATTCTTCCAGCTGAAATCAAGATTCCTTCTGCACGCATTGCCATGGCTAGCGGGGTCTACACCGACATTTCTGGTTCTAGGTTTGCGGAATTGGATACTGTTGAAGATAGGCGTACGAAAGCAGAAGCTTACATGGAAGCTTATAGAAGAAGGATATCTAGAGCATATGATAAGGCGGTAAAGCCAAGGGTCTTCCAAGTTGGGGACTTGGTATTAAAGAAAGCCAAGCATATTCAGCAAGACATGTCGGCTCCAAAATTCTCAGCTAATTGGGATGGGCCATATGTGGTGACTAAAGCGGCGCTTAGTGGCTACTACAAAATCGCTACCTTGGATGGAAAGCCCAAAGGTACGGTAATCAATGGAAAATGGCTCAAACCCTATTACGTATAAATTTCTGATTACTTCTTTGTAAAATTTTAAATTCCTTCTGAGTTAGTGCAAGCCTCATTTGCACTTAACAATTACAATCTTTATAAAACTTCTTTCATCAAAAAAATATATCATTTATTCAATTAAGTTCAAAAAAAAAAAATCTTTCTTCAGAATAAGCCTTCCAAGAGTGCGTAATCCCTCTGGTATAAGCTTTCCATCTTCTCCTGGAACGCTGCAGTTTTGGCTTTCAAATTTTGGACAACTTCTCCCACTTTCGCAGTTTCTTCTGCAATTTTCTCGTTAAGGGTCTTCAATTCCCTTTCTCTTGCTTCCTCTTTAGCCTTCAAGTCTGCAGCAATCTCATGTTCCAGGGTCTTCAAGCTTTCCACCATTTGACTAACTTTCTCAGCTTCCTCATCAATGGCCTTTTCATCTTCATCAATGATCTCAGGATCAGGGCCATCTGCCAGAAAGGACAATCGGTCCATCTTTATCTTTTCAAGTCGTTGTTGAAGCCATCCAATCCTGAACTTAACGTTTTCAGCGGAGGAAAGTAAACGCTCCCATTTCAGAATAGTAGACAAGGTAACCTTGTGCAGTGATCCTTGTTCCATCTCTGCTATCATCGGCATCAATAACGCGATCATGGATACCAAGACTGTTAAGCAGTCCTTACCCAAAACTTGGGTAGTAGCTATGTGGCCGTATTTCCTCCATATTTTCGTATACAGGGAAACATATTTCTTCCGAATTAAGAAGCCACCAACAGATTAGATTCCTGAGATAGGGATCACATCTCAGGGTCAAAAAGAAGACCCGCCCTAATGCTATTTCCAGGAGGGACGTGATCTTCAAGGTCTACCACCGAAGCAGGACTGTAAGTAGGAGAGTGGGGAGTCTCAGTCATCTTCCTTGGGGGAGCGTGAGCACTCTTTTTACGAATCTGCAAAGGATAAAGAGTAAGAAGATATTTCCGTATCTAATAAATGAGATGGATAAAGAAGGGGATTTACTGGTGAAAAGTTGCTTGTCTTTGGCATTTTGCTTCGTGGATTGCTGGTACTGCTATCTCCTTCCTCTTCATTCTACAGTTAACTTATAGTTAATGGATTTCTAAAATATGAGGAAGCACAAGTGAAGAATTACTTACAGAGTTGGGAATCCAAGCCTTACGCTTGATGAATTGGCTCAAAGGAATGTCACTGCTACTGTTGCTCGACATGATATAAGAAGATCAGAAAATATATAGAGAAAATATGATTAATGGCGTTTCTGGGGCATATATTTATAGGCGCGGAGTAATTTTGAATTCTAGGGTTTTGAGAATTCAAACTCAAGAAGTAACTGTTGCCTACATAAGAGGAGTTGACTTAGATACATCTACAAGTGGAGATGAGATTCTACCCGTTAAAGTCATTAGCTCGTGTTTATCCTGAAGATATATCACGCACGGTTTTGGGAGGATCCTGATTAGGACTCTCTGGATGTTGCTTGAGCGGGCTTGGTCTTTAGGCCCTGTTTGGATTTCATGTTCGTGGATAAGGCTTCTATGCGGATGCGGCTGGTCCATCAACTTATGCTCACCCGGGAACACTCACGGTTCCATGCTGCGCAGGGGACTTAATGTTGATGGTGTTTTTGGCGAGGAGGTCACAGGAGTAATCTTGCATCAATTTCTGGCGTCCTGGAATAACTCGAGATAAGGTATGAATTTATTTTTACGATAGGGATAAGATATTTGGTTGTCATTAGCCGTATTTTAATATCTCACGACCCTAGCCTAGTAGCATGGTCCATATCCCTAGCCTACACGTTAAAATACCTATGCATGCGCATTAGCCTAGCTCATGCTCGAGCCATACCCTAGGCAAGTCACGCCACCTCCTTGGAGTCCCACGGCCACTAGCTTGCCTTCATCCTTGGAGGCCCACGGCCACTAGCTTGCCTTCATCCTTGGATGCCCACGACAATCCCTAGCCTAATCCTTGGATGCCCACGGCATTCTCCTTGCCTTAGTCCTTGGAGGCCCACGACTATCGCCCTGCCCTAACCTTGGATATCCACGACCATTAGCTTGACTTGGCACTTGGGTGCCCACGCCACCTCCTTGGCCTGATTTTGGGTGCCCACGCCATTACCTTGGCCTGATTTTGGATGCCCACGGCCATCCTTGCCTTTGGTCTTTGGGTATCCACGTCTATAGCTTGGCTTTATCTTTGGATGCCCACGACATCACTCATGCTTAATTTCTTGGGGGCCTTGCGCCACCCCCTTGCCTAGTCTTTGGATGCCCACGCATCCCTCTTTCTTGGTCTTTGGGTGCCCACGCATCTCCCCTTCCTTAGGTTTTGGATGCCCACGGCATCCCCTCGCCTAATCTCTTGGACGCCCCACGGCCATGCCCTAGCTTATTCTTTGAGCCCCATGGCCATGCCTTGGCCAAACTTTTGGACGCCCAAGGTCGTGCCTTGGCCAAGCATTGGAGGCCTCATGACCATGCTTAGCCTAATTTATGGGGGCCTTATGGCTTTCCCTCGCTTAATTTATGGAGGCCTTATGGCTCTCTCTCGCTTGTACTCATGGAGGTCCATGGCCGTCCTCTCCCTCACGGCTATCTTTGCTCTCTTAGAGCTAGAGTATATCTTTCCCTAACCTCCCCTCTATTTATGGGTCCCACTGATCCAAGTCCTAGAGGATTATGGATTTTATTGAGTCCATAATACTCTAGTTTCCTAATCAAATTCGAAAATCTGGCAGATTACGAATTTCTTTGAAGGATGACTTTTACAGCTCAATCCGTGAACAATTAGGGGGCGCTTCCTTCACGAAAGTTTTTCCTCTGTGAGTTCCCTATAACATACTAAAATTTCGGTATTTTACCGAATATAGGCTGGCCTGGGTAATTTTATGAATGGATGACGTGCAAGTTGTCCAGAAATCTGAAAATAACGTAATGTTATGGCTTATCCTTTTACGTCCTATGCCTAACTTCCTAATGGGATTATTATGCCATGTAACATGGATTATTATTATTATTGTGGCCTATCTTTAGGTCTTGGATTGATAATGCTTCTGCATTATTGATGATGGCTACGCTGTGTAAGCATCACTCGTCTATTTTTCCTGATTATAGACTTGCTTCTGTAAATCAGTGCTATAATTATTAATCATGGCTCATGGCTATGAATTATATTATTTTGGACATTCATATGTCTTCATTATTCAGAGAATTGGTGCATTACATGCCACAAACCAATTTCTCATATTTATGGCAAATCGAAAGTCGTATATACTTGATTATTGCCACAGAGAGTTGCTGAAATCCTGTCAGTCTAAATGGCGGTTGCGTAGCTCAATCCTTAGACTTATCTCATTGGTTTAAATGGCGATTGCCCGGGTCAATCCTTAGACCAAATCTAAAATAGATATACAAGCTTATCGCTTAATCTCTATCTTTACGCCAAGTCCTGAGTTTACCAGTAATTGGTACGACTTGCACCTAGTCATCTTTGACTTAACAAATATTTAACAAATCTTACGAGAATCAAGATTAGTTACATGGGGGGATATTCTTTAGGGTTTTGGTTTGGCGGTCTACGACACGTGTGATTGCAACGGCTCAATCACTCAACGGGAAAGACACTAAGTCGTGTGAACGTTGCTGGAAAGATGGGATAAGGTAGTGGGTTGTTAGTCTTCCCTATTATTAGGCGCAAGACTCTTAACAACTGACCCTACTCACTCCTCACTCCCACTCTTCCACTTCCTCCACTCACGCCGGTATTATGCCAGTTTCAAACCAAAAGGGCAAATTTTTTAAGATATGTGTAGTCGAGTGACCACTCAGTTATAAGATTCAAAGATTTATTCTCCCAGAATCCATAGATGACCAATTTTGTTCCACAAAATTACACTGTCCATTTTCTTCAATTCATGATAATGCTCAAAGAATTACATCGGGAAGAAGATAACTGAAACTGATAGTTACATTGAAATTTAATTTAATCTAACAGATTTACCAACTTATTAATTGATTTGTTTTACTTCCTAATAGAGCGATGAACAGGTTGAATCACATAAGTAGGAGTTGAACCACAAATAGCTGGTGGACCACTAACAGCACAGGACCTTAAAGAACTATCAATTTTTACAAACCTAACAATTGCAATTATAGCTGATTTTACCTTAACACAGGCTTTTGCTAATCTCCTTGAAGCCTCAGATTTCAATGAATTATTATCACTTTCGATGGATTTGGTTTCCATGGAATATGTTAACTTATAACTCTTCAAGAAAATTTGAGGATTTTTCGCTCTATCGCGTCTGTAACTCACTGAACTCGTCATATATGGTACTACTTGTTCCTTATTTCTCTTCGACGGTGTTCTTGGAGCTCGGCGACTGCCCATGAATTCATTTTTCTCTGTCCAACTTGTACCATTTGACTCTGAGTGATCATTATCATGATTTAAGATTTCATAAGGCACATTATTGTAGTTGTCGGATTGACCATGACGACTAAAAGCCAAGCTTGTATTTCTCATTACCATGGCGAACTGAGAAAAGTTTTGTTAGGAATATCAGAACCAACTACTCTTTAAAGGAGAGTCTTTGGGCTCTTGTAAGAAAGTTGAGAATCAACCTTTTTGACTACACTACACAACTTAGCTACCCCTACCTACCCTCTTTTCTTCCCTGGTGGGCAGAAGTCCCCTAATTCCCAAGTCGCTAGTGCTTTTGTGATTTAATTGGCTTGTCAAATTATCTGATTACAAGGCACTTGTTCTTGAAACAACCGTCTTGAATCGCAACTGATCAAAAGAAGGAAAAAAATCTCAGTCGTATTATATGATTAACACAATAGATAGATTAAAAAAAAAATGTGTGTAACCAGGTTTGGATACGGAACGGTTGCCGGTATTAAGTCAGTTCGTTACTCCACTCCACCTACTGTATTGTGTGCACCCCATAATATTTAACTCATAAATATATTCTCACACTCCCCTTATACCCCCACCCCATACATTTAAATATAAGATACATATTTTTACACCCAGGTTACACCCATCACGTATTTACTATTACCACTTATAACAGTATACTAAGGGATATCTACTTTTTAAGGGGCGTCTAGTTTTAACTCAATTTTCCGAGAGTCGTATGTTCCCGTCCGACATCCGATTGACGCGTTCTAATAGTCGATTTCGCATAATTTTTTTAGATCTATCCAATGGAACTAAAATCATATTCAAATTATTATTATATTTATTCCTATATGTTGTGTTTGAGTTCAATTAAATGAGTTAATACGCTGCGTAATTTTCATTTGGCCAGTCAATAGCCATTGACATGCTTACGTATCTCTACATTCTACCCACCTTACAAAATATTTTCTTCCTCGAAAATAGAAACGACCTTCCATTATTGCAAGTACTACTTATACTTACAAATGCAGCAAATTCAAATTCATCTCAGATGAGTTTGAACGAAAAACAAACAAATCATAAATTCATGGCTTGCTACATTATTAATCAATAATAATTGTTTCTAAATCTTATAAGCTAATTTATGTTTCAATGTATAAGTGGTACACTAGATATAGGGTAAGATCTTAATCAATTTCCTAAATGTTGAAAGAGTCACTGATTTGCTAAAGAAATTAAACTAGTTTATTCAAATAAGTGTGAAACTAAAAGTTAATTGATCTAGAATAAATAATTCCTGTACATAATTGGTTTAACCTACAGATTTTTCTTAATACTACAAACACGAAACAATCAGAAGAAATCAATCAAACAATTATGAAATATTTTATCTCACATCCCAATCCAAGTTCTAAACTATTCTAGCTAGTTCATTAACTAACACGATTATCTATCATGCACTGCCCATGTAGGATCTAATTGTGAGCTCTGATACCAACTGTAACGACCCGCCTAATTCACCTGCTTATAGTCTATACTAAGAGGCGTTGAGAAAACTAAACATCTAATTAAAATACCTAATTACAGAAGAATCTGAAAAGAAACCCAAGCACTCTGATTTTCATAAACGAAAACCTCTCATGTGATATAAATATAATAATGTGTTGTTGTTACAATTTCACAAAGTATTCAGATGTAAGATAATACACAAGACCAACTCGAATAAGCGTTGAACTACGATCGTAACTCTTCACGTGCACCATCTCTTCTGAAAACTGAAACTGAAGTGGAAACGAGTGAGCACATCATCCCAAAGGGGTGCTCAGTGGAAACAGGTACATCATTCAAGTAATCATTATCATGCTTTATAATTCTACTAAAGAGAACAATAAACACCTTTAGCACTCTACACTCAACAAGTCATCATATTATAACATAACATGTTAGAAAGGTGCAGAGTTTGCATCCCATGCTACAACCTTCTGCGATCAACCAATGATGATATGCACTCGCCAATTTCCCCAATTACCTCGGTTAATAATATTGCACTTCTCGTACTACTAAAGACATAAATTAGTTTATAACATAAAATGTAATAATATTGCACTACCCGTGCTATTTATAATATTGCACTTCCCGTGCTACTAATAATATTACACTTCCCGTGTTAGTCAACTTAGCGAGAATCTGTGGTCTTTCCACATGGACTTCCCGCGGGGAATTCAACGGCGCATAGCAAACAAGATGCTCACCCAAGAACACACAACATGCTTTCATCTATAAAAGAAATATTAATCTATTTAATGATTACGAGGAAGTTATATGAGTTCCCACCTCGATTGATGACTCTCCATGCCTACCTCGAAGTCCTTCATCCGTTGATTCAACTTTCGTACTAATACGTTGTTAATACAAACTAATTGTTAATCACACAATCATTCAATAAGCAACCAATAGGTCCATACAATAAATATAATACAATATCCTATAATTTCATAATTAATATCGAGGTGAAACTATAAATATTTCTAATTATACTATTTATTCTTTAATCGATTATTCACCATTTATTTCATAATAAATAATCTACCTATCAAAATGATATGAATTATATGTCATTTAGAAGGTCTCGCAAAACTCTACAACTTTGCAGAAGAGACCAAAAGCTAATTCGAACCCGAAGAGGTCCAAAACCCCAAAATAGTGTAACTGGGCCAAAACCCATAGCACAGCGGGCCAACCCGGACCGGTCCGCCAACTGACCCGTGACACATGTCACCATTCTAACCTAGATCTGACTCGGTTGCTAACTCGGTCTGACTCGGCCATCTTCCCCAACTATACTTGGCCAATTTTCACACTTTTCTGCTGGAAAACAGCACGAACAACTAACTTTCATAGGCTTTTAGCTATCTCAATTTTGATTCATTTGAATCATGCTATATATGAACGGAAAGCCTGGGAAACGTACTACCACTTTCATGTTTTACTCCGGAGCTAAATCAAACTCTAACCTATCTCAAAAACGCCATAAACCCGCTACCTCGCATCTGTTTTTACCCAGATTTCCAGATTTGACAGTTGGTACTAAAATGGCCGCCAAAAATTCAATACAACACTAAATGAAGCAAACTCAGTTGCTATGGTGAGATAAGAAGGAAACCTACATGTTTCATGTTTTAACCAAAAATCAAAAAAATCATAAGTCGATGAATTTCGTGTTTGAAAACAGGACACATAACATACATAAATCATGATTATCATACTTTAGTATCTTACTCAATTCTCAACCAAATTCAGCAAACTAAACCATTTTGGAAACCCTTTTCAATTTCCTACCATACTATACTATTAAGAGAGACTAAATCAATCCATAAGATGTCAAAATTTTAAACATAAGTTAACCTAGAATCATGTTTAAGATAAGCTACTTATGTCAATATTGTTTCTAGTCTAATTCAAATTACTTGAATTATTTAAATCATCACCAAACTATTAAGATCAGGATTATAATTCATCTTAGAGTTTTACCTTGATTGAACTTGAAGCTTGATGAAGTTATCCTATTATCTCCTACCAACATAATCAATCTATAATATTTAGTTTCTCTCTTGTTTATCAATATTTCCCTCACTCAAACTCTTTCTAACCATCTCTCAATCCATTCCCTTTTGTTTACCTCCTTCTTCTAGCTATTTGTCATATCCTTTTTACTCCATCTCTTTGTTCCTCCCATAAACTAACACCACCACCTATTATCACGTGAAGAAGAGAAACCTAATTATACCAATTTAATTTAGAGGAAATTGAACAAAAGCCCCTGTTTTCATTGGGCCTTCACACTTACCCTTATGAGGGTTAAAATTGAAGTGCATCTGGATCCAGATATTTCCGGTTAAATTTTAATTCCAAAATTAACCTCTCGTTTATTAGAGATATCTATCAAGAGAGATTTATACGTTTCAGAGATACAGAGAGAGCCAGAGATAGATTTCTTTGATTCTTCTCAAACAAAAAATTATCATCACGTTTCAGATTTTCAATTTCTTCTTCTTCCTTATCTTATACTCTGAATTTCACTGATTTTTAGGTTAACGGTGGTGCGGAGATGGTTTTTTAGGGTTTGATTTTTAGGTTTCAGATTCATAATGAATTGCAATTTCAGAGATTAGACAGGGGAGTTTTAAATTGAGAGAGATTTATACGTTTTTCAATTCAAAGAGATGGATGCGGTTTCCTGTTGAATTCATACTGCAGTTCAATTCTTAACGTCATCGAATTGCAAGGTATGTTTTTGTAAGCTTTAATTTCGATTTGATCAGATTTTTAATTGTTAATACCAAGGTTTACATAGTTTTTGAGAAATGACAGTAAATTCATTATTAATAGCTTGATTCGTATAAAATAATTGGAATTATTCTGTTGCAAACATTGTAATCATTAGCAGCACCAGAAATCCTTCATCTTCTTGTTCTTTCTTTATTACAAATGGGTTCTATAAGCAAAATATTCAAGTTAAGTTATTCTTGGACAAGGTGGATCTGGTTTGTATACAAAGGTTGGCTTCCAGAGGGAAAAGCAATTGGAGTTAAACAGCTCCAAACAGGTAGCAACAAGGGGGAACAGAAGCTTAGAGCTGAAATAGAGATCATCAAATGTATTCACCTCAAGCATCTAGTCTCTTTGGTTGGATATTCCATCGTTGAAAATCAGC
>JAJJMA010117923.1:0-13759 GCA_023529015.1 Papaver nudicaule
TTCTCAACCGAAGGCTGCTACAAATTCCAAGAGTGAAATACCTCTACAAAAAGAGCAAAGCCTTTCAAGCTCGACAATATCCAGGTAACAATGAGGCCATTCAAAGATTGATATTAGACACAAGGTTGAAAGGAAGCAACACACGGCTGCACACGGTGTTGCAAGACCTAGTTAGCTCCAGTTGTATAAGTTTCTTAAGTGATTCTTCGTGTACAACTGAGGTAAAGAAAAGTTGGGCATAGTTTACTCGGTTTACTTGTCAGCCCCCGCTTGTAAGTAGATTTTCGTATGACCTGGAGAAATCCGAAGGAAGTCACTTTGTGTATGTCAAACTGATATAGGACAGTTTAAACATACAGTTGATAATTGAGGTTGCAAAGCCGAAATTGTTGACACAAGCCTTTAACAGCGGTTAAAGCAACTCCTAGGCCTGTAAAGGACGTCAGCTAGGGGGATCAAGTGCGTGACGATCTGTGGGGGATCTAGACACGTAAGGAGTGCGACAGTAGCCAGTTGGCTTGGAGGGTGGAATTGGTCTCTGCTACATCCCAGACCGAAGTCTTATAGTAGGCTAGTGTTTGTAGACAGTTTGTACTGTGCGGTGTTCAATCTGGACGAGGTCCCGAGGTTTTTCTACAGGTTGTAGTTTCCCGTTAAAAAAATCTCTGGTGTCTTGTGTGCTTTACTTTCCGCATTATATTCTCTGATTATATAATTAAAGCAAACACAAGAAGTACGTTATTATAAACCTGATCGTTGTCCTCAATCCATCCCTTGGATTTACCAAGACCATGTGGACTGATCCTTGTGATCCAAACTCAGGTTAACAAATCTGGATATTGATTTTTGAGATCGTTCAGATCTGACCATAAGTCCCACGAGCCCAAACGAAAAGTTGGTTGTATTTCGGTACCCCTGCTTTTTCACCATGGTCGCCCCAAGATACCATTGTAAGGTGATTCGATGTCTAAAGCACAGAATGTTGTTAGTAGCTTCATCAAACCAATACATATAGGCATTGATATCTCCCTTTTTGGCTTTGAAGGTTTGTCGTTAAATCCATAAATTGTGTAGTCTGATTGGACCATTGGGTCATCGTTAAAAGATCATTTGTAAGCCACTTCGAAGAGATATCCACCGAGATTCCTGGGTCGATTAATATTCTTGATAGCAGTATCCCGTTCACAATTATTGTTATCACCAAAGGGATGTTTCTTATCCACTTTCTGGGATGTCTTCTGCTGAGAAAAATATTGGTTCTAGCTGCCATGGTTCGAATTTTCTTGTCTCTTCGATGATCATTATTTGTTTTCCCCGACGATCTCTTTTGTATATTCTTCCAGTTATGTTGCTCCGCAGGCTTGTATTTTTCCTTGAATGTATCATTGAATTACAGTGAGCGAGGTGAAATGCGAACCCAACATTCCGATCCTGGTTCGATGTGTGTTCTCGATGCCATGTTTCTTGAAAGCGACCCTGCAAGTTAGCCGACAAGTGAGGTCCAGTGTAACTACTCGTGTTCTAAAGGTCTGACATGTATACTATTGGCTGTGACCGAATCTGACAAAGGAATTTTTCATGCAACTTTAATTTTTGTACGACCCAATAAAATTCCTAAGACTCCTGGCGTAAATCTGATATTGATGATCACAAGGTATTTCCCAGATTTGCCTTCCAAAAATAGATGTTCTAGGGAATCCCATCTTAACTAATTTTCCGAAAAAGACTGTGTTCCTAAGAGATACTCCCACTTACTTTCCTGATATATCGTTTGAGAGGTAACCCTAAAATAACCGTACGAAATCTTTTAGCGAAATGAAGATAAGGAGAATCCTGAGGGTATTTTCTAGAATTATGATGATCTCGATATCAAAACAATTGCTTCACAGATTTTTGAAAACGAACTTTTTCATTCTTCATTTCATGAAAAGATCCTAAAAACTGATTGGATCTTGATTAGATCTTTGTATTTCAAAGCTTAAATTCCTTGAAAAACCTCGATCTACAGATATAGTCCTTAACATTATAAAGCTTCAAATCTTTAGATACTTAAGGTGATGGAGTTGTTTTAAATAAAAATGGAAGGATTAAGAACTTAAAAAACCCTAAGAAAAACATTTCTGAAAATTTTGAAAAACCAACAAAGCTTAGGCAGACCTAAGTCATTTTAATCAATCCCTGTTTCTAGTATCAAACTGTGTCGGTATAAATCTGACTAGAGATTCTATACCCAACAACCATTAGGAGAAACCATAAGTAAAGAGGTTTACATACTATTTTGGTGTAAACAGTTCAACGAGCTACTAATCACAACTACTCGATATGGATAATGACTAAATAACAAAAGATAAAGAGTAAAGATCCAATCACTCATTGAGAGTGAAGTGTTTCTGAGGATAATTCTACAAGGATTATGAGCTTCCAGACCAGGGGAGATTGAACATTAATCACTAACCTAGTCTCTCTCAAAAGCCCCAAGTCTTACCAAAAAAAATCCAACCCTCACAACTGAGCCCGAGCTCACCTTTTATAGTGCGAGATACAATAGTGGGAGGCAGCTAATAAGACAAACTACACAATTGTGGGTGTCACAAGTTGTCGAGTAAGTCGGTGCTCCTCAAGATGGCATCGAGGCTAAAGCTGGTCATTACATCATTCGATTATATTTCTTCGATGACGTATATCGAGGATGTTATCGAGTCGTGTTCTTCGAAGTCCTCCAAGCTGACTTCGATCTTGTGCACGCCCTTTGATATATTGGATAAAGACAACAAACTGACATACGATATCTCCTGGGTTGTATTCCATGCATCGTACTCCTTCCTTTTATCCTACTCCTTTTTCAGGATGCTGACACGTGTCTTCGATGGCTTTGTGCCCCTACAGTTCTTGTTCGAATTCTAGGGCACAATCGTTACAAGTTCATATGAACAATCAACAAACGAATTCTAAACTTGTCTCAAGATAATCATTTCATATTTTGTGTTGAGTAAGCCGAGATACATTATTTCAATCGGTATATATGTTGTCTTACTTAAGACGATTACGTTAAGTGAAAACTCTAAAAATTACATAAGTTTGTTAGCCTTAATCGTTGATTGTAATCATGAAAAAAATCGATTGTATTGAGCCAGAATTCAGAATCAGTTTATGTTCATAATTATGTTCACCGTTTATTTCTTTTTTTTATAATCGTTTTATGTATTAGATTTTGTGTGCCGATTAAGTTAGTCGATCTTGATTTTCCTGTAAGTTTTTTGTAGCCTTAATCGTTACGTATAAACATTAGGAAAAGCCGATTGTTTTGAGCCAGAAATTATAATTGGTTTATGCTTGCACAAAGGTCCATCGTTGTTTTTCGTAAGTTTGGTAATCGGTTTATGTTGTAGCTTTTGTGAGCCGACTGTTGTCTATGTAACTGTTAATTTGTTTCTTGTTTTGTGTTATAGGGAGAATAAGAAGGCCGCCACACCCCAGGGTAAGGGTAAGGAGCTTGTAGAAAATAAAAAACAAGATCCTGTTGTAGATCATGCCGCCAAACCTCTTAGTTTGGATCCCCGCCGAGAGGGTGGTCCAAGATTCAGTGCGGCTGGTCGTCTAGCTGCTAGAAAGCTTAATGTCAATGAACCAATCCCTGAAACAACACCACCTGCAGTTGAAGAAACACAAGATAAAGGTCCAGTTGGTGTACAAGAACAAGTTGCTCAAGAAAAAGAAGTAGTTCCACAACAACCAGAGGGTGATGCATTGGTTGTCGTACCGGTGGTGGAAACTCCCGAGAATCAACCACAAGCATAGGGTGATAGAGAGAATGTTGTAAGAGAAGATGAAGCAGTTCCTCCGCTTCAAATTGTACCGCCTGAACAACCAATACAACCAATTGTACCGCCTGAACAACCAATACAACCAGAGGGTGAAGAAGAAGAAGAAGAAGAAGAAGAAGAAGAAGAAGAAGAAGAAGAAGAAAGAAGAAGAAGAAGGACAAGAGGGTGGAGAAGAAAAGAAGTCTAAGAAACAAATGAGGAGTTACATGCCAACCAAAGAGCAGATGCTAGACGACGAGGAGCTCGGATTGCCTAAAGATAAAGGGTATGTCTTATGGGAGTACACGACGAGTTGGACCAATATTTTATATGGAACCATTATAAGTATCTCAAACCTTTATATTTAGTTTTTTTTTCTTCATTTATTCATCCACGATAACTCCATTTCATGTTATTGACCATTGATATGTTTTGTAGGAGCACGAAAATGCAATACATCTTCTCAAACACCAATCGGAGGCGGGAAAAATAAGTGAATGGCCCTGAAAGGGAAGGTGCACGCCATGAGAATCCAAACACATTGGAGAAGTGGTTAGCTAGCGGTGAAGCCCCTCAAGTGGTCGATATCATCAAGAAGTCAGGGTTGTATCCTGCCATTGCGA
Organism: Papaver nudicaule; assembly: GCA_023529015.1. Lineage (NCBI taxonomy): Eukaryota > Viridiplantae > Streptophyta > Magnoliopsida > Ranunculales > Papaveraceae > Papaver > Papaver nudicaule. Next base: position 4,427 of record JAJJMA010117923.1, read on the forward strand.
ATTCCCAACTTGGATATGAAAAAAACCACTTGTTTCTGCCTTCGTTATGAGGTATTATGCGGAGACGGATTCTATGCACTTCATTGTTGGCGAGAAGACCATCACTCCAGATGATGCTCATGAGATTACAGGTCTAAGCATTGAAGGCAAATCAGTTAGCAGCATCGGCTTCACCAAGGACATGAACTTCCTCAAGGACATGGAAGGCATCTCTGATGACTCCGCCTTCGCCAAGGACCTTGTCTGGAAGCTTATCTATGCTTTTACCAAAGCCAAATGGGGTTGAGACACGACGAAGACTGATTCAGAGATGAAATCTGGAAACCAACGACAAAAGATATTCCATTTGAAATCTCTGAGGGACCAATTCAAGGGGACTCTGCAGCTTCATGAGCAGGGTAAGTTGGACGACAAGCGGGTCACTGCCACAACCACTGTGTATGTTCTATACATCTTAGGAAGTGTCATATTCCCCGACACATCTGGTTCTCGGGTGAATGCCACCTATGTGCAGTTTTTGGGTGACTTGGATAAGTTGAATGAGATCTCATGGGGCACTGCGTGTCTTGCATTCTTGTTGAATGAGATGGGAAAAGATTCCAGGTCGCACAAGGATCAAATTGGAGGGAATATGTCTTTACTTCGGGTAATTCAAGTAGATTCAGTTGTCGTCATCCTATTTGTGGTAGTATATTTAACATCTTATACTCCTATGTTTCACTTGTAGGCGTTCATATATTTACACTTCCCAGAGTTTGCCAAAAGGGCGGAGAAGAACTCTGAATGGGAAAAGGGTAAAGGTCCTCACTATCTAGGAAGAAATTACATGTACACCAAGAATCTCTCGAAGTCTAAGCAAGATTTGATTGATATTAGGACCCGATAGGAAAACTTGCAAGTCGAGAAAGTTGTCTTCGATCCTTACATTGAAAGGAGAGAATAAGGAAAGAGTGTTCATAGCCGCTTACAAAGGTATTTTGGTCCATTGTTTCACTCCACCGGATATGTTTTCTACAATCCGACGAGAGTGGCTCAGCAATGTGGTGGTGTACAAAATATACCAAATGAAGTAGATCTCGGATTAGGTAAATTAGATATAAAAAAAAGTCTCGCCTATGCTAGTTCAATTGACGTTGTGCACATACCTCCTTGTACATCCGAGTATTGGGACAACAGAGGTGAGCATTAGGTTGAACTTGAAGCTCTTCTTTTTCCGAATGATTGGGCCGACCCTGCATATATGGAGTGGTTCAACGGGATTTCCCATCCTCGTGTCATACGCATTGACAAAAGAAGGTTGCTTGATGACCCACAACAGCCGTCGATTTTTATGTAAGTATTCGCTTGTGTCCTATTAACTTTAATCATTATATATATGTACTTAGTGTATGTTGTATGAATCAAACAGAGACCTCGAGTCAATAAAACGATCAAGGAGTTTCGGTCAGAGATTGCGAAAGGATTTGATGATAACAGGACTAAGAGGATTTGTGATAAAGCACTTGAAAAAATTGTTGAACCTGAAGAACATAGGACGAGGAGATTTGTTTGGAGAATCTCAAGCAGCACCGGAGAGGACAAAGCGCAAGACAAGGGGGAATGAAGCCACAAAAAGTGGTGATCATGAGGCTGCACATGAACCACGACCTAAACGACAACGTGGTGGTGGTGGTCGTCGTGGAGGTCGCGGTGGTGAGGCCACACGAGAAGCACCGCCAACTTAAAAAGCTCGTGGTGGTAGTAGTAGTAGTGCTCGTGGAGGTCGCGGTGATGGAAGAAGTAGTGGTCGTGGTTAAACTCTAAATCGTTCGAAAACACCTGTTTATCTTTGTTTATGTTGACTTAAAACTCGTTCGTTATGTTGTTTAACTTTGGTTGTGTCGACTTTAAACTTATTTGGTGTTTGTGTCAGATTTGAAGCTTGGATGTTAGTATATGTGAATGGATGAAGGTTGTGTCCATAAATTCTTATAAGTTTTTATCTCCAGAATCGGTTTATAATGTTGTATATATCGAACGATTGTCTGGCAATTTTACTCCAAAAATTGCCAGAGTATATAATCGTTCGATATGTTTGATTTGGAACAATGATTATTGACTTCATGAAAAATCCATTTTCAATGAATCGTTATATGTTTGTGTTGGAATACACCGATTAATTATACTCAAATATCTGAATCTCCTGTCTATTTTTTGCACATAATCGGCCTTCTATTCATTAATTTACACCGATTACCGATCTTGAATTTTTACCTTTAAAGACTGTAATCGGCCAATAAATGTGTATATTATGCACCGATTGGTTTGTTTAAATTTCTGGGTAGATTAACAGTAATCGGTGTATTAGGGTACCAATATACACCGATTGTTCGACAGCACCAAGAACACAAACATAATCGGCTTATGTGTCTATATACATAGACCGATTATGAGTTGTTTAAATTCAAGATTTCGGTAAAAGAAAATTGGGTGATTTTCATGTTTAATCTTGCTTTTACATATGCATTAAGACTAATTAATCTTGTTTAGACTTTAATCAACTAACTAGTAACTAATGGAGAAAGGATAAAACAGTCCTTTTTTAATAAGGGGTTTCATGATTTTAATTCAAAACATCCCCTTTTTAACTTATTCAATAAGGCAAAATACTCCTTTATGGGACCAAATTTAGCCAAGATAATATAACACGACACGAACCGTATTAAATTTTTCTACCAGTTGTATCAATTTTGATTCCTAGAAACCAAATGTCTTCTCTGGAGACTCTGCAAAAGAGTATAATTTACTAGGCTCTTTAAAATGTAAGCTCAAGCTGGTACGTATTAATCGAATACAATGGATCTTCAAAGTCTCAGTCGCGCTCTTTAAACTTAAAAAAGACTAGTTATGAGGAATTTATTCCAAAAAGCTACTTTCTTTGGAACATTGATCCGATCACCAACATGGCTATTGATGATCTCCCTTCTCCTACCCCAGCTGCTACTACTGAAATCATTGGTGATTCACCAGTAAACCATGATTCTCCTATCCAAATATCAGACAACAACTCAAAAAATAATATTATACCAGAAAAACCATCAAAGAAAAAACCAATATCAGATACTGGAGGGCCTTGGAAGGGAGGCAAGAGGATGAGGGAAAGATGCACAAGGATGAGGTAAATCTGAATCAAAATTTTGACAACACTTTTAAAATTAATATTTTTGTCTACAATTTCAAATATATCTGTGCTCACTACTGGTTTAAAAAAATATTTGTTATATTCAGCTATCCTATCATATCTTACTTCTGGGAGTTTGTTAATGTGTTAGCTTGGAATTGTCAAGGGCTAGGTCAACATGAAACCAGAAAACACCTGAACCAACAACTCAACAAAATCAAACCAGATATCATCTTTCTCTCTGAAACTAAGCAAACTACAAAAAAATGATCAACAACATGAGAGAATTGAGAATTCCTAATTACTGGATTGTTCCACCTAGAGGTACAGCTGGTGGGCTTGTGTTGGGTTGGAATAATGACGTTAACATCACTATTGAAAGTCACACTAGCAATCAAATCAATGATATTGTCAAAGATAAAATCACAAATGTTATATGGCTTCTAACTGGTTTCTATGGTAGTCCTTATACTATTGAGGAAAAGCTGGAATCTTGGAATCAGATTATTCATATGGCAAAGAATATTAATATCCCATGGGTTATCTTTGGTGATCTGAATGTCACTCTGCATAAATCTTAAAAGAAAGGGGTTAGGCCCATTGACAACAAAGAAGCTGATATCTTTAAAGATATTATCTCCAAGGCTAAACTTATAGATATGAGGTTTACAGGGTATCCTTATACTGGAGTAACCACAGAAAAGGAAAATTTCACACATAAGTAAGATTGGATAGAGGAATATGTAACAGTCTTTGGTATAGTTTATACTCTACTTCTATCATTCAACACATTCCTACCTTTGTGGGAGATCATCAAATGATTCTCCTAAACACTTTTACCCCTTGGGATGATGGACCAAAACCCTTCAAACATTTTGGTAATTGGATGTACCACCCAGATTACTCTAACCAGATACGAGCTGGGTGGGATATTGATATAGAAAGATCCCCTGCTCTTGGTCTTGTTAAAAGACTAAGACACACACACACACACTAAATATATCCTAAAAGATTGGAACAAACTTACTTTTGGTGACATCAAAAACAATATTGAAAAAACCAGAAATAACATTACCAAAACCAAAACTCTGCCAGAAAGCCATAAAAAAAAAAAAACTTCAAGCCTTATTCCATGAGCTAGAGGACTGGGAGTATATAGAGGAGGAATTCTGGAAAATAAAAAGCAGAGACCAACAGATAGAATTAGGGGACAAGAATACTAACTATTTTCATGGTCTAGCTAACACTAGATACATAAATAGCAGAATTGATTCTCTTAAAGACTCTAATGGAGTTTGGGCTCAAGATAGAAGGAGTGTATCTGATATTCTCACCAATCATTTTAGCAGTGTTGCTACTTCTAGTAATGCCACTATTAACAATCACCATCTAGATATTATTCCTTCTAGTATAACCATGGAAGAAAATATCACTCTATGTGTTATTCCTACCACTGATGAAATCAAGTTTTCCATGTTTCAAATGCACCCTGATAAATCCCCTGGCCTGATGGTTTTGGGCCAAACTTCTATCAAAAACACTGGAACATTGTAGGGGAAAATGTGACAGCCATGATCGAAAACTTCTTTATAACAGGCCATATGTTAAAAGAAATAAACTCTACTTTCATTTCCCTAACACCAAAAAATGAAAATCCTGCTTTAGCTGTTGAATTTAGACCTATAGCTCTTTGTAACACTACCTACAAAATCATATCCAAAGTTATAGCTAACAGAATCAAACCTTTACTTGACAACATTATCTTCCCCTATTAACCTGCTTTTGTCCCTGGAAGGCAAATATCTGACAACATTGCTACTGCTCATGAACTTATCCAATGTATGAGAAACAACAAGAAACAAATGGGTTATATGGGTCTCAAAATTGATATGTCAAAAGCTTTTGGCAGAGTGATTGATGAAAATTCTAGCCAAATTGGGATTCAATGATTTATTTTGTAAAATCATTATCTTGCAGTGTCCGGATGATTTTTTTTTTAAATTCTTTTTACTTTATTCTGCCACTCAATGACTGGATATTTATCTAAATTTAAAAAAGGAAGAAAAAAGAACACACAAGATCCTGTTTTTCCTCTAAATAGGGTTTTCTTACTTTCAGGCTTTCACTCATCATCCGGCCACTCAATGACCGGATGAATCATCCTTCTCTTTTCCCCATAGTGGGTTTTCACTCTTTTGATTTTGGAGAGTCCACAAATATGTGGAAACTCCTTGAGATATGGATGTTTTAACATCCATACCATAGGAGTTGCCCTTAACAGGTAGGACATATTTGCAAATATAAATTAGGAGAGGGACATATCAGCAAAAAAAACCATGTATATATTCAGACGGTATCAGAGCCAAACCCTACGACCATCTCACAAATATTTATTAGGAATCTTAAAATAATCTTGAGATGTATATTAGCCGAATTAAAAAAGAGGGAGGATCCGGGACATTCTTAGATAGACAATATCTTACGATTTCGGCTTAATTTTCTCTATAAAACTCAAACGACAATGAATTTGAAGCTAGTATTTTGGTGATACGTTCCTCTTGCAAGGCTCTACAATCTTATAAAAAATGAGTACAAAACGAGATAGCAAACTTTACTATCAACCGATATTAATTTCAACCGTTAATTTTCAACGACTGAGTTTCAAAGTGGTGGATGCTGGTGTTATACGTCTCGGTTTGTGCTAATTTTTTGTAGGATTGTAGAGCCTTACAAGAGGAACGTAACACCAAAATACTAGCTTCAATTTCATTGCCGTTTGAATTTTATAGACAAAATGGAGCCGAAATTGTAAGATAATATCCATCTAAGAATATCCACAGATCCTTTCTCATTAAAAAATCAAAATCAACTAATATCATTTTGAATTCTTACTAAATAGATATCAATATCGCCAAGTGCGTATGAACCTAGGTATAGATGCTTGATTGGTAAATCAAACATTTATTTGACATTTATTATATTTCTTAAGCAAGCGTCAACTGCACACGTGCATAATTATTTTTATTTTATTTTTTTTTGAATTTTGAAAGATTATATTAAAAGTTGGCCCGAAGTTCACTACCTACAAGCCCAGGTAGCTAGGCAAAGAAAATAAAGAAAAATCTACTCCATAATGCAGACGAGTTTCGAACTCAGGTTACTGGTGTCATCACCCAACAATTTTACACAATAACATCTGCACGTGCATAATTTGGAAGGAAAACAAAATCAGGAGTACAAATATACTTTTAAGATTGATTTCCTATCTACATACACAAGAAACTGAACATCATCACAAAATTATACACTTGAATTCTTTTTACATCTAAGTTACAAATCACTGCTTAATTTTTCTTCATTCTCGCCAATTCATGCTTCTTCTTCTTCCTCTTCCTAACTCCGGCTACTTCATCACTTTCCTATCTATCCTTTGATAAAGTAAGACACGAAAACCTACCCAAAGAATTGCAGATATTTACACGAATACCACAATCCAATACTACATTCCAATAAATTTTCCTAATTACTACAGCAGTACGGTTTAGACTTTATACCCGAAACTTCCACCTGACACTGGATGTTGTGTCAGATACCTAAACGAGTCGAACGAGTCATTATTATAATTCTGTAAGAAATCGTTCGAGTTTTGCTGAAAATAATTTGCCGAATTAACTCGTTGTTGTTGTGACCCGGTTCGACTTTCTACTTCCTCCTCCATGGATGATCTCCCATTTGACGAAAGATTTACTTGCGGGACATGATAATTCATAGAATCTGGGTATGCTTGATTGTTCGTTGTAGACCTTCCGATTGCCTGATTACTATTGTTGTTGAGTTCTGGTAAAGAAGCCATGGCAGCTAAACTACTCCAATCAAATTTTGAAGTATCCAAATTTTGAAAATTCATCATCAGTTTGTTTTCCTGATCTTGAAAATTCTTGATTGAATTCATTCTAGGAAGTGAAGAGAATTGATCATTGATTTCTGGTAATGAATCGAGAACATCATCAAATTGTGAAGAAGATGAAGACGATGATGTTCCATTACTACTCTGCTCTTTAGATGTTGTCATTGAATTTACTTCACTTGATGATGATATTGCTTTCTGTGCGCTTGAATTTTTCTTGTAAATTCTACATAATACCCAGTCATCTAACTGCATGAATCAATAAAAGAATAGATTAGCAAATTATCGTGAAATCGTTAGTTCCGGTTCAGGGATTAGGGTACAAAAATGTTTAATTACCAAAGCATGAAATTATTAGTACTTACACGAGAACTGCCATGTTTCTTAGAATTCTCTAAAAGGCGATATTCATGCATAATCCAATTGGTTTTAGTTCCTTTGGGAGCTTTACCAATGTAAAAGACCAAGGCTTTCTTAATTCCGACTTTTCGACCTTCAGTTGTTATAATCTTATCAGTTCCAGTTGCTTTCCAATATCCAGAACCTGCGACTCTGTTTGGTCTTGATCCATTTGGATATTTTCTATCTCTTGGACTAAAGAAATACCATTCTTTTTCCCCGAATATTGCTTTACCTGTAAAATGATTCATCAAAAACTCAATTAGTTTCCACATATAATTTAACGATCAGATTGTGAAACAAAGACCCAAGTCAAAATTGAACAACTTACTTGGTAGAACCCAAGGATCAAATTTGTAAAGATCAATTTCACCAATGATATTCAACGAGAAATTATATCCAGCCACTTTTCTACATAGATATTGAACTAATAGTTCTTCGTCAGTTGGATAGAATCTAAACCCAGGAGGCAATGATAATTGAGAGACGGGGTCTGAATTATTTGCAATTCCCATCATTCAAGAATTTTCTAAACAATTATGGAAATTTGAGTTTTTTTTTGTAATTCCAGCAATCAAGATGAGTGTTTGCCTGTTTGGATGATTGAAAAGAATTTTTCTTCTTCTTCTTTTCTTGAACTCCACGCTCGTGAAGTTTTTATATAGGGGAGTGAAAACACGAGCATAAGTGAGAATTATAGTGATGACGCAAGTGGTCCTAATACAGTCGTATGAATCACCGTTATAGAAATGACACGTAGTAATATTATGGTGTTAACGCCGACCTTATCCGGAACAAACGGGAGTACTGAGTTATCTCGGTACATGAACCTACTAACCTAGAAGAAAGGAAGTTGCTGACTCAGGAAATCTTGATATTTTTTATGGACACGTAGAAATTAATAACAAAAAGCGGTCGTTCTAGAAAGTGTAGTACGAAGACAAAATATGGCGTGTGTGTGAGATTTTACACACGTGGTTATTCTACGTCGACATATTATTTGGGCGATGACTGCCATGCGAACACGTGTTTTGCAAAAGTAATTATCGAAATTAAAACAAATAAAAAAAGTCGGCAAAATATTTAGGCCTAACTCCTTTCGTATGGTCATAGAAAAATAAGGGGTTAGAAAATTATGTGTTACTAAGTTGTAATGACATTTCGACACATAGGGGGGAAAATTTGTTTAGTCCTATTTTCACCGATTTATAGTTGGTTAGTCCTTTGTGAAACAAGTCTTTCTAGTTAGTCATTTATTGTTTGAAAATATCTAAATTACCAAAATATCTTTATTGGTAAAACAAGTTTTCCTAGTTAGTCCTTTACTGTTTGAAAATATCCTTATCGTATTAATCCGTAGTCAAACAAGTCTTCCTAGTTAGTCCTTTTTTGTATATTTCATATGTCAAAATGACTCCATAAAATTCAGCTATTACATTCATATTCAAGTAGATGAAGCATGAATATTGACATTTCATATTCCTCAATGAACTCTAACGAGGCGTTCACTAATTCACATGACATGCTGCAAAAATGGTTCATATCAAACGATGATTCTCATCTATCTAAATGAACGCTATAAAAAAAACTTAAAAGCAAAAAAAAAAAAACATGAATATTGACATTTCATGTTCCTTAGTGAAGTTTACAAACGTGTTCACTAATTCACATGAAGTGTTGCAAAAAAAAGAACGCTACTTACATGACTAGAAAATTATCAGTCAATTTGCTTTATATGCTTCCAACTTACAAGTAGCTCTGCTATGATGAACCTTTTATCCACACCTTGTGCAAACCATAGGTCTTCTCATCTTCTCCCTAGCATTCTTCATCCGCTTTTGTGTCATATATGAATATGAACCATAAA